>LNAC01000056.1:5092997-5163067 GCA_002007465.1 Ailurus styani
GGGAGGCTGGGGGAGGCTGGGGGAGGCTGGAGGGGCCAGCAACCACAGGTGCTTCTGAGATGCCATCCAGGGAAGGTCCTGACTCCCAGGATGAGGGGCTGGTAGGGCTCTGGCAGGTCTCTAGTGTTTGGTTTTTTGTTCGTTTTGTTTGGCTTTTGTATTCTGTTCTGTGTTTAGTGTAATCTATGGGAAAGGAAGCTGCAGTGGGCTTACTCCTTCTTCCCCTGCAGTCTTAATTATGAATAGAAACAATGGATGGTCAGGACCTAAATTAACCAGAGTTTGATCTCCTCTGTAATTGTGAACATAGGAGCCGTGAGGTCTGTTGGGCTGTTCATGCAGGAGCAGGAGGAAATCAGCCCCGGTTAATTCATTTCAAAGGAGCCAGGGAGAAGCAGGGTTTGGTCACGTACTGCACGTTTAGAGTTAGTGTACTAGATGCTCATGGATTTGGGAGGAAAGGTGAAGAGATACGTGTTATGAACCGCATCACGATGTCAAAATCACGAGCTGCCTTTCCTTCTCGGGTCCATGCTGTCCCAGGCTGTCCCCAGCGCGGGGAGGTCACAGCACGGCTGAGACGGACCTCCGCTTTCCCTGTGTGACCTTGAAACCCCAGGGCCACAGGAGGTGTTGGTTCAAACCTTACAGCTACTCAGCATTTTACAAGTCACCTCGTGTGACTTTTCCAGGGCCCAGAGGGAAAGTCGGATTGGAGCTGGCATTTACCTTGTGAGTGGGGAGACCAAGCCCCTGTAACTTGCCCAAACTTTCTGAGAGCTGATGGAAGATGCGTGGTCAGGACTCAAGTCCTCAGACTTCCCAGGTCGTTACCGATCATTCCTGATGCCAACATGACACCAGATGGACAGTGAGGCCTCAGGGCTGTGCGGCGAAGGGCAGCGGATGGACCCCGGGCCAGGTCTGAACCATTCATGAAGTGGCCTGGCTGGAGGAAGCCTGGGCTGTCGGCAAGGATGCAAATCAGAGAAAGCCTGAGCCAAACCCAACCGTTCCACCCCAAGGAGGAGGAGGCGGAAGACGCACTGGGGTCGGGAGGGGGATGACGGTCTTTCACGGGGTCCTGAAACCACAGAGTCAACCCGCAGTCCAGCTCCAATAAACACCCATCCATCAGGGTCGTCGGATGAGGCGCGGTTAGCGTGACATCACGACCTGGAGGAAGCAGGGCTCAGAGGCTCGGAAAGTTTGGGAACACGTCCTGAATTGATTAGCATCTCATCTGAATAATGCGGCTCGCTATTTATTTCACGGTCGCGCTTCCCAGCGATCAGCAACGAGGCTGCCTCCCGCGGAATGCCTGGCGGCGGCGGGCTGCGGGTTCATCGCCAGCGGGTGGAAGAAGGCAGTTATTTTTAACTCACCGTTCCTGGAGGAAACGCACACATCCCCAACGCTGTGGGGGTGACTCTCAGCTGTTCAGCAAAGAAATGGCCTGGGGTCGGCCGTGCATCATGGTCCAACTATGGTGATCCCGGTCATTGCTGTAAACACTACAGGCATCTAAGATCCAGCGCATTTCGGCTCCTGAAATTATATCCTCGCAGTCCGTCCTGGGGCGATTGTTTAATGAAATCTACTCTTATTGGGCAGTGAAACCGAGCCAGATGGCATTCTGATGGGGCATCAGCCCGCCGTGGGCAGCGGGGGCTCCGCTGGGGGCGGGGGCTCGGACTCAGAGCCTGTCTGGGCTTGATGTCACCCTGGTTCTGAGAGAGGATGGGTATTTCTGAAGCAGAAAAAATATATATTTTTGTATTTACACTGAGCTAAGGGGGTTGGATCATAGTACAAGTTCATTTACTAGGTCGGCCAAAGGAAGTTTCCTATGTATGTGTTCTTTGCCCTCCTCTGCTCTATTGAGAGGTGATTGACCAATGACATTGTGGGAGTTTAAGGTGTGCAACGGGATTCTTTGATATATATTGTGGAATGATCACCACACTAAAGTTAATTAACACATCCTCCACATCCCATAATTATCATTTTGTTTTTGGTATGGTAGGAACATTTAAGAGCTACTCTCTTAGCGCCTTTCAAATCTAAAATACAGAACTGTTACCTAGAGTCACCATGCTATACATGAGATGTCCAGAACTTTCACTGGATGTTTTCATCCTTTGACCAGCAACCCCTCACCTCTCCCAGGCCCTGGCTACCACCAGTCTACCTGTTCCTATTAGTGGGGTTTTTTGGTTTTGGGTTTTTTTTTAGATTTTTGGATATAAATGAGATCACGCAGCATTTATCTTTCTCTGTCTGGCTTATTTTACTTAGCATAATGTCATCAAGCTCCATCCATGCTGTTGAAAATGACAAGATGTCTTTCTTTTTACAGACAAATAATACGTCATTGTCTATACATGCCACATTTTCTTTATTCTTTCGTCGGTTGGTAGAGGCTTACATTGCTCCCACGTCTTGACTCTTGTGAATAATTCTTCAGTGAGCAAGAGAGAGCAGATATCTCTTTGATAGTGATTTCATTTTCTTTACATAAATATGCAGCAGTAGGATTTCTGGGTCATAGGGCAGTACTGTTTTTAATTTTTTGAGGAACCTCCATACTGTTTTCCAGAGTGGCTAGTAACGATTTATATTCCCACCAACAGGGCACAGGGGCACCCTCTTCTCTACTTCCTCACCAGCATTTGTTATCTCTTCTCTTTTTCATAATATTCATTCCAGTAGGTGTGAGGTACGATCTCATGTGGTTTTGGTTTGCATTTCCCTGGTGATGAGTGATGTTGAGCATCTTTTCATGTAGTTGGCCATTTGTATGTCCTCTTTGAAAAATGTCTACTCAGATCCTTTGGCCATTTTTAAATTGGATTATTATTATCACTTTACTATTGGGTTGTAGGAGTTCCTTATATATGTTGGGTATTAATCCCTTACCTGTAATCATGATTTGCCAATATAGTCTCCTGTTACATATGGTTTGACAATATATTCTCCCCATTTCTTAGGTTGTCTTTTGGTTTTGTTGATCGTTTCTTTTACTGTACAGAAGTTTTTACTTTGATATGACCCAACGTGTTCATTTTTGCTTCTGTTGCTTGTGTTTTTTGTGTCATATCCAAAATCCAGAAGTTTTTTTTTTTCTTATGCTGGCTTCTAGGGCTTTTATGGTTCCAGGTCTTACATTTAAGTCTTTAACCCACTTTGAGTTAATTTTTGTGAATGTGCAACCATTCCAGTTTCATTCTTTTGTAAATGATCAGTTTCCCAACACCATTTATTGAAGTCTATCTTCGCCATTGCGTATTCTTGGCTGTCCTGTCAAATATTAGTTGACCATATATGCGTGGGTTTCTTTCTGGGGCTCTTGATTCTATTCTGTTGGTCCATATATCTGTCTTTATATCAGTGGCATGCGGTTTTGACTACTATAGTTTTGTAATATAGTTTGAAGTCAGGGAGTGTGATGCCTCCAGCTTTGTTCTTTCTCATGTGTACTTTGGCCATTCAGGACCTTTTGTGGTTCCATACAAACTGTAGAATTGTTTTTACTATTTTTGTGAAAAACATCATTGGAATTGTGACAAGGATTGTATTGAATCTATAAATGGTTTGGATAATGTGGGCATTTTAACAATATAGACTCTTCTGTGGACTCTGTCTATGACCATGGGATATTTTCTCATTTATTTGGGCCCATGTGCCCATTTTCTATATGAACTTCCAACCGTTGGTGGTATAGGGTGATTTTACCTGCCAGATGGGACAGAAAGAAGTCAGTTAACTTCCCGCACCCATTTAGTTCCTCACACCTCTGGGTGTGTAAGTCTGCTTCTGGCAGCATTTCCTCATTGAGATGACTCACTCCACAGATCCAGATCAGAATTCTGAAATGCGAATAACAGCATCCAAGGCGTCCATTCACTCTCATGAGTGTGTCCTGAGAACACATGCCAGGGTCTCAGGAAAGGCTGCAGCCAACCCTTGACTATCTTCTTCACATAAATAAAAGATTTTGGGATTTCACACTTAGAAGCTCAGCTCCTTTGTGAAGCCTCTGATGCTGCCTTATAACAATAACAGATTATTCAACCAAGTTTTAAGTGAAAAAGTTTTAAAACACCCAAAAGCCTAATGCTGGGCAGTTTCAGGTTTGGCTCAGCAGTTCTCTCTGCTCTGCAAGGATCCAGGCTCACCCTCTCTTCCTTTTGCATACAGTGCATATTGGTTAGTCCTTAGTCTCCTCTCCTCATGGTCACAAGGTGGCTGCCAGAGCACCTCACATCAATCACATCCTCACTTGTTTACATTCAAAGACAAGAAATAATAAAGTTTTCTCTTTTCTTTTCTCTTTTTTTCTCTTTGTTCTTTCTTTCTCCTTCCTTTTCTATTCTTGTTTTTTCTTTAAAGGAGGAAAAGCTTTACAAAAGCCCCCATTAGAGTCCTTTCAGGTCCCATCTGTGAAGTGGAGTCATAGTAGTTCCCTTCTCATGATTGTTGTGATGACCAGCAGCTTCAACAAAAAAGCTTGGGACATGGTTAGGGCTTCCTAATGGCAGCCTGTGAGCTCACTACATTTATCTTAAAATATAGTTGTCTCTCTGTTGCTCAGGATGTCATCAGCCTATCAGTTAAGGTGCCTCCAACAGTAAATTCATGAGAATTCACAGAGTCATGCACAGAAGTTCAACAAAACTCCAAACAAAATCCAAATTAATAGTATCAACAGAGTAAAAAGTGGGAATATTACAACATAGTAAGGGGAAATAAACATGAAAACAAGCCCCCATTTCTACTGACCCAAAAAGATAATGAGATTCCACTATGATTATCTGGTCTTTGAAAAGGTGGGTTGTCAATTGCTCAGTCTCAGTTGAGGGATCTGAGCTAGTGTGATAGTAAAATCATATATATTTTTTAAATCTCATGATTCAAACTTTAACAGTCTTGAATTCCCCTAAATTAGCTAGCACTGAAGAGGGTTATCCGGACTTGGGAATCCTTGCTGGCGTTATCTTTGAGGAGACTCAGGACTCCGTGCCAAGGGTCATCTCCACTCACTCACACTCACACCCACCCCCACAGCGATCAGTTCTTCAATAAAACTCCTCTTTTCCAGGACTGTGAGGCTCACGAACAGTAAAAGGGCACTGAGAAATTGTCCTGGAGCAGAAGCCGCGCCCACACTGTCCTGGTACAGGAGAGAGCCCTGTGTTTTGTCCCAGCCTTGTTTTTTGCTGCACTTCCCATATTAAAGACAGCGACAGCTCCAGAGTGTGGCGCCCAAGAGGGCTCTGGGGACAGAAGAGGTTCTGTGCTCTCTGGGGTGGACTCAGTGTATTTTTGGGGGGAACAGGATAATGGGGAAGATAAATACAATATCTCTGTTGGCCTCGGGGTCGTGAGGGGCCAAGCCTTGACCCTTCCCAGATCACAGAGGGTTCTGGCTCATGGTCATTCTGAGCTTTACCGACTCTACTTTCCCCTTTGTCTATGAGTGGTCAAGGTCATCACGAGATACAGTCCTGGCCCCTGAGACAGAGGGGGCTCCGAGTCAGCGAGGAGAGCTCCCAGATCAACATGTCTTTCCAGGGGCGACCCTACCCATCTGACTCATGTTTTCTTAAGGCTAATGTCCGAGGGTTTCCTGCTTGAAGTCACTCTTTACCACTCAGAGAAGACGGACGGAAATGCAGAGACACATAGCCCGAGATCTCTGACATTTTCTAGCTGCTGAAAAAGCCTCGAGTCGCCCCCTCCCCTCACATGAGGAATTAAAATCTCTGTTATTATGGCACTATCAGTTGGGACTCAGATATCTGCAATAAAACAAAATGGAACTGCTGTAAACATGCACTTTTCTCATTAGATTCTGATTCCTGCAAAGGCTCTGGGCTCAAGGCCAGGTCTCTCGAGGTTAAAATGGGTATTAGCAAATGTTAAAGTTGTTAAAGATTTCTGACCTCAAAATGAAATTTTTTCCCCTTGTTATAATGGAAGGGATTGAAAGAGAATTGAAAAGGAAATCATATTTCTCACTACGTGATTCTTAGTTCTAATGTTCTGTGTGGGGACCACCTAGAATCACACGGCACGCCACCCATGGGGAGTTTCCACACTTTAGGAAACACCGTTGTAATGTAGAGTGAGCAGAATTAATAGTTTTTATAATCCCAAGGGCCTATGAAATACTGAGGTCAAAACAGAAAGTTTCAGAGGGGAGGGTATGAACTGCTGCTTTACTCACCAGGACTTTAGTAAATTTCAGTTCCAGTGATTATGAAACACACGTGCATGCGAGCTCATGGACTCCTCTGGTACTTTAGTGCCGAATTTCAAGTCAAGGAATCAATATATTATTGATCATCGGCTTGTTTTCAAAACCATAAGGAATTGGGGCAACAATCAGGCATAATCAGTGAGAAATGCCAGCACGGCGTTAACACATAATGAAATAATAAATGTTAGCTAATGAGCAAACTCATCGCAGCAGGAGATTTTGTGGATGTTTTTTTGAGTTCACAGGGTGCTGGGGGGTGGGGGAAACAGTCCTGACAAAGAGCTCAGATTTCCACGGATGTTGCCTGGGAAGTGACGCTGAATGTCGCTGGTGTTTGCTCCCATCCCCCTCACATTCTCCCTCAGGAAGGCATTTCCCGACCTTAACATTTTAGGACAGATGGGTGACTTTTGTGTTATTTACTGGGATATATTTGCCATAATACAACATATGATAATGTTACTTAAAATTATCTCAAGCAGGTTTATTTGACTTAAATACATATATTTCCAAAGGAAATAACTTCTGTGTTACAAACGGGAAACCATTATCACTTGCTGTAAGTAGCAGTTTTATGTTAAATAGAATATCGGCATAGGGTGGAAGGTCGTATATAGACGCTAATGTCTGCTTAAGACTTGGGGTCTGAGGGTGCCTGGGTGGCTCAGTGGGTTGAAGCCTCTGCCTGGCTCAGGTCCTGATCTCGAGGTCCTGGGATCAAGCCCCGCATCGGGCTCTCTGCTCAGGAGGGAGCCTGCTTCTCCTCTCTCTCTGCCTGCCTCTCTGCCCACTTGTGATCTCTCTGTGTCAAATAAATAAATAAAATCTTTAAAAAAATTTATAAAAAAAGACTTGGGGTCTGAGTCCTGCTTCCTCTCGGTCAGTGAGGGAGGGTAATACATGTCAGATTGATGTTAGAGACGCCGGAGCAGCAAACAGAGACTCTGATGATCCAGTGAGCACCAGAAGGGAACTACGTTGTTCATTTAAGCTTTGGGATTATCACAGGGAAAGCCATCTGGCTCGTGCAAGACTCCAAAAGTATGTATCACCCCTCCACTTCGTTTTGGATACTGCTGGATGTCTACGTGGGTCTCTCCTCATTATTCTCAAACAATTGTGTGATCTGCTTCCCTGGTCTAGCATGGGGCATGGATTCCAGTTTTGGTCACCGAGAGATACACAAAAGTCCTCTGAAAAATACTCTTCCTTAGTAAAAGAAATGTCATAAAAAGATTCTTCTTTGTGGTGGGGGTTGGCAGAGGGGGCCTCTCTTCTCCCAGCACGCAGTATGCACGTGAAACTTGATGCCTAAGACTGAGCTATAGGGACTTGATGCCTGGAGCTGTGGCAGCCATCCTGTTCCTATGAGGCACACATCTTCTGAGTAAGCCCATAGGCCCCTGATGGAAAACTGGAGTACAGAAAGAGCCTTGGACCTTGCTGGCATTTCAAGGATGCTGAACCAATACTGAGTTCACCTCCAGACATCTTATGGAAAAATTACATAGTATCCCTATGGCTTTTGGCTAAACACATTTAGCCTCTTCATCACGGGTATCCCCAACCACCATCCTGTGGCACGTACCAACAGCGTGGGTTTCTTCCCTTAATCAATACCAATTCCAACTCTCCTTCTAGAAACTGCTCAAGATGTAATGACTCTAAGAAGCAGGATCTAGAAAGAAAAGAAATCTAGGGGTTATGTTTTTGGGGGAGGTGACTGATAAAAATGATTATTATATTTATGTTACATAACTATATTTTAAATAAATCAATGCAGAACTACACATCATTTGTTCATTTATTTATGCTTCATTCATAAAATATTTCGTGAGCACCTGCTTTGCAACAGTCCCTGTCTGGTCCTGGGCTGTAGCTGCATAAGACAGACCCCTTTCTAGCTCCTGATGGGATCACTGTTGTGTCTCCCTGCTCTTGCTACAGACTTGAGGGCACCTTCCCCTTCTAATTTTTTTTTAAGATTTTATTTACTTATTTTTCAGAGTGAGAGAGAGCACGAGCAGGGGGAGGGGCAGAGGGAGAAGCAGACTCCCTGCTGAGCACCCAATGGAATCCAGCGGGGAGCCCGACATGGAGCCCCATCCCAGGACCCCGGGATCATGACCCGAGCCGAAGGTAGACATTTCACCGACGGAGCTCCCCAGGCGCCCCTCACTTTTGCCTTTTGTCAAAGCACCAGCCATTATCTTCTGACCTTTGTTTGCCCTGCGGAAAACCCGTTTTGCTCAGTCGACACACAGAATTGTCTGACCTCGGGCTAAGTGGGATATTGGAAAGGGATGGAAATGACAACTTTAAAAAAAGAAGAAAAAGAAAAGAAAGCAACAACCTCACCTTCTCATTCCGTCTTGGCTCCACGTATGGCCTCTTCCTCCTCCCGCCCCCCGGAGGGCAGGGGTCGGCGACATCCGTTTGGTCCCAGACCCGGGAGTGCTTTGCGCTCAGAGGACCAGCGGAGCCAGGTGGCAAGCTCCCGCTCGTGCTTATGCAGTAGCAAGTGATGACCCTGCAGACTGGCTCTCACGTCTGCAACCGTCCCTTTGTTCTGATCAGGGGTCTGTTTTCACTGCCGGCCCGCGGCCACGGTGGGACTGCCCGGGTCTTGTGATTGGATCATTATTCGCTGGGAGCACAGGGCCCATCCGTCGGGGTGTGGGATCCAGGGAGCCTGGAAGAACCGGCCGTCCCCTCTCCGTTCAGAAGAAAGGTGCTGAGCGACCTCGCGGCCTCCTCTGTGCGGGGGGCCCCCGGGGAGAGAGGGGCTGACTCAGGGCCCTGAACACCGGCCGCAGGCAGGGTTTCCAAGTTTGGACAGTTTTACTGCTTTGTTTTAGTGGCTGCTGCCGCAAATACCTGTATTTATGTCCGGATTAAACGGACAGCGTGGAAAGCACCAGAGCCGGTGACTTCTAGGCGGTAAATGAAGGATGCTCCCGATGAACTTCAGATGCTTAAAGGCCTTTCCTTTCGTGGATTCACGGCACAAAGAACCGGGGGAGAAACCCATCGGGGCAGAAACATCTCCGGGGAGAGCGGCTGAGGAGGGGAGGCTCCCGCCGTTTATTGGGTGAGCGGCAGAGCCCCGGAGAAGCCTGCATGTGTGTTCCGCCCGGGGTCTGGCTGGCGAGATGGAAGGGTCCGTCAGGGGAATGCTCCCAGGACATCGTTCTTATTCTCTCCGACTTCCTGCCGAGCTGGGAGGACTCCCCCGGGCAGGGCTGCAGGCTAATATCGCCCTCATTTAATATGGGAGATGAAAGCGGTGTTATGAGTCGGAGGTATCTTGGCCCCAGAACAATAACTGTATTGATTGAGTCAAATGTGTTTAACTCTGACGGCGAGACATCCCATCTGCGGGAACTAAGTCATTGCCAACAGCCCGTGCGAGCGGGCCGGCGGCGCGGCGAGCGGGAGGGCGGCCGGTAGACCAGATGCCCCGAATCCCCGACTCTGCCCGCTCTGATTATTGTAGATTTATGGGCGGATGCTGATGAATTGACTCCGAGTGCTCCCGGGTACTGAGGGACTGTTCCAAAGCCCCCCGAGTTAGAACTTCACGTGGGCTGGGAGGTTGGAATGCCAGGTCTTGAATCCGTATGTGTGCCTGGGGGCCGTTTGGAGCCTATTGGCTGAACATGAAAAGTACAACCGATCCGGTTTCTCTCCACAGCCTCCACGGCACGTCTGAAATGAAGCCACCTCGCATCTGTGGAAGCACACACGATCGGATGGGAGGGACCCAACCGGCCTGCAGGTTGCAATTAAACCAGGATTGTGCCCAAGAGAGAGATGAAGAGGAAAATGCACGTAGGTCCTTGGCTCAAATAACATCTCCTGTTTCCAGAAGCCACAAAGGATGGAAATTGGATGGCGTAAATTAGAGAAAGCCAGGCAGCAGTTGCCATGAACCCCACCTAGGTACCGCGGGGAGCCCGCTTCGCTCAGCGCAGCCACAGCAGCCCCTCCACGCATGAGACGTTTCTCCATCCCTCCAGTGAGCCCGGCGGCGGCTGGGGGCTGAGTTTCTCAGCCAGCGAAGGGCTCTGTTTGGGCAGAGACTGCATCAGGGAGATCAGGGATACTCGAGAGGATGGATAGGGAGGTGGAATAATGTGGCTCTTTCCGGAGAACAGGATGGCTGTCCTCGTGTCCTGGAAGGCTCAAACTAAAAGTGAGTCTTGCCGGCTTTCTCTCTGTTGGCCCGCTGGCCCCATTTGAGGTGAACATTTTCTTTCCGTGGGTATTTACCAGATTATTAGTCCTGCTAGACTTTAAAGCCAGAGCGGGAAGCCAGAGTCCTCCCTGGAGGAGAGAGCTGGAAGAACTTGAGTGCTGTCCGTCCTACTAAAGACCAAGACCTCTGTCTTCTCCTGCCTGGGTGATGGTGCGGTGAGGACACCTGCTTTCCCCAGGGGCCCCACAGAGTGGCCCCCGGACTTCATGCTCCTTTTCTCTTCATCCCCCTTGCACAGCCCATCAGCCCCCATCATGACTGGCAACAGAAGGGTCAGTGTCTCTGGACACGTCTTCGGCTGAAAGCATGAGAGATCTGGGAAGCCCTCTTGACAGTTCCTCAGAGGGTACATGTTTCCAGAAGTTCTCTCCACCGGCGATGACTTTGATTCCTACCCCCAACCTGCCCACGACTTTAAAGGTGATGCTCGTGATGACACTGACGTTCTTTACCAAGCAGCTAGCACGTGCCAGTGCCAGGAACACCTCCAAGAGCTTCGATCTGCCCCTCACGTTCACGCCCCCCCCCCCACTCCCACCAAACCCTGAGAAGTGGATCCCGTTCCCATCACCTGTCCACCGCAGTGGGGCAAGGAGGAAATGGCTTTCCAAGGCACTGCGACAAGGGGCAGCCAGGGCAGGACCCGGGAGCCCCGTCACACGTGGCCAGACCCACCAGCACCATATGACTGGGGAGAACACCCGCCAATGTGCCGGGAGCCCGGGCGCGGGAGCCAGACGGGCTGGGGCACCGCCCCTCTGTACAGCTTCTTGCCCGAATGACCTTGGACGAGCTTCTCAACTCTGCCCCTCAGTGTAAAGGAAGGAAGCAGACAGAAGCTGTGAGGACAGGACCTGGTGCCTAGGAAGCACCATGTAGGTGTTCGTGGGCATTAGTGCTATTTTTACTTCCATCACCATATTTTTTATAAGCTCTTCTTCATTATCATATTTATTACTTGGCCTCTCTGCATTTCTACCCCCACGTTGTTCAAAGATCACCTTCTCGGCGAAGCTTTCCCAGCTACATCATTTAAAATGTCAATCCCCGCCCACAAAAATCCCTATCCCCCTTCCAGCGTTATTGGTCTATATTTGTGCTCATAGGATGTACCATGTATTTTTCTGCTCTGTGAGCTTTCGGTCTCCTCTGACACGTAAGCTCCGTGGAGACAGGACCGTCTGTCTGCTTTGCTGCCTGCTACCTCCACGCGTGCAGACCAGTGCCTCGTGCAGAGGGGGTGCTCAGTAAACAGCTGGCCGACTGATTGGATGCCACACTGCGAGCTTGATCTGTTCCCCCGCCACCCTCAAAAGTGTGCCCCTCCCCCGGCCTTGGCCGCGAGATTCTTCTTCAGCAAGACGGACTTTGGGGGGAGCCCCTTGGGCCTCGAGAAACCCCTCCTTGCTCATGGCCTAAGATCGCGGGCTACCATCACACATCATTTTGTTGCATTGGGCAACCCCCAGGTTGACCATTTTACAGCCAGCTATTCATTCTGCTGTCCATTTTATGGAGCTGTTGGAGGAAATGCCTCCAGCTGCAAGATTGCTCAACCTTTGGAGCTCTGGGATCACAGTTAATTCAAGTGACGACTTCTTGACATTTTGTCTGGATGGCATTCCGTCTGTTTCCAGGAAGCACGGTGATGGTGCTAAGACCCTAGGGAGATACACAGTGTGTGCATGGAAGGCTCAAAGGGAGACGTCCCAGATGCAAGGAGGCTTGGCATTTATGGGTCAGGTGCACGGAAAGGGCTCCTCGGTATGCACCCTGCCCTGGGCCCAGCTGGGGTGTGAGGAGGGCAGGCCCAGGGTGCAGGCAGAAGACCAAGGTGTGAAGGAATCAGCCCCGTCTTCCTCGGACCTCCAGGAGTGGGAAGCGGGGATCCAGCCTCAGCTGTCATTTCTGAGTCCCCGGGGCCAGTGGGCTTGGAGCCGCCAGCACACCCCCTCCTCGCCTGCCGGGAGGGGCTGAGGAGCCCCCACGCCCCACATGGCGGAGCAGAGTGTCAATGCCAAGCACGATGTTATCGACTCCCTCCTGCCGAGGCCTTGGATCGTTAGCCGCTGATCAATCGTTCTCTTTCTCGGGGCAAAGGACATCCTGTGATTTGTTCTTTCTCTGATTTTTCCTTTCCAAACGGTGCCTCAGTTCCCTCATGTGTAAAATGCTTATAATAATACCTTAATAACACCTACTTCACAGGTTGTTGAGAAGATAGAGTAGACCCGTATTTCAAGTGCTTAGAACAGGGCCTGGGACGTGGTTTATGTTTAAAGAGTCTGTGCCGTTGCCAGGACTGTTCAACTTTTCCACGCCGTCTGCTGCCTCCTGGGCTCCCTTGGTACAGATGGAGCCCCGGGAAACTGAGGGATGGAATTCCCAGGAGAAAGAATCTGATCGGCCTGGCCGAGGTCAGGTGTGTCCTTCTGGACCAATCATCTGGGAGTGGGA
This sequence comes from Ailurus styani, assembly GCA_002007465.1. Classification (NCBI taxonomy): domain Eukaryota; kingdom Metazoa; phylum Chordata; class Mammalia; order Carnivora; family Ailuridae; genus Ailurus; species Ailurus styani. The sequence goes on from LNAC01000056.1 coordinate 5,105,975, forward strand.
GGGGAGGTCACCTTGTGGGAAGAGTGGGAGGCTCCTTCCAGGGAGGAGGGGCTGAATTTCTAAACCACCTGAGGCCAGTGAGGCGAGCTGTCCATCAGGAGCTGCCTGTGAACAGTCCTGCGGTTGGTGTCTGGCCGTTCAACTGAAGATGGGCACGGGCTTGACAATTTCCCAAGGGCAATGCCACCTCGTGTGGTTTTGCTTCTTTCTGCTTTGATCTGTAATTTGTTTCAAAGCGTGCCTTTTGAGAATAATGCGTGCTGAAAACATCATAAACAGTGCTCATGAGCCCCGTGTAGATTTAATCTCTCATCCAATTCTAATTTTATTTTCCTATTGAATGCTTATCAACACATTCTATGCAATACAGACATCAGCTTCCAAAGTTACATTTTCCCATGTTCTGGACCCCGGAGATTTGCAGATTGAGAGAGAACAAACACCAGCTTGGCCAGACCCTCCCTAAGACTAATGGCTTCCATTTTTAATTTGTCCTGGGACTAACAGACATTTCAACAGTTTATTCAGATACAGTTATCCCACGATAACAGTCCATTTGGCTCATCTAAGCTTAGGAGAGCAGAAAGAGCAGGGAACGTCCAACATTGACCTCAACCTAAACTTGGGTCCACCACAATGTGCCCTCAAGTCTGTGCTCAGCTAAAGCTTGAAAGACCCTGACCTCTCACAGGGCTGGAGGCCATACTGGGTCCCTTGGTCTGAAGACAGAAAGTGTGGACCTACAGGTATAAGTGAGTCCCCCTGGGTCACAGAGTGAGTTAGTGCTGAAGCCAGGATTTAAACCCAGGCTTCCAAACCTGGAAACCAGTATCTTAATCTTGAGCCTGTCTTTGGGATGACCAGCATCACATAGAGAAAGTTCAAAATGCCCTCACTTCCCGTTCCAGCCCAAGTACAAAAGATCAGAGAGTAGCATCCGTGGTTTTCTGGATGGTAAAGGATCCAAGTCTTAAAATGACATTAACAGTTACACATGTGACCTTTTCATATTTTTTTCAACCGTTTAAGATATTCCTTTGGTTCCTAGAATGTGGTAAGAGATTAGGACCTGGCAGACCGGAAAGAGAACACTTGCACCAGAAACTGTATCCACAGGGGCTTTCGGGTTGACCTTTGGGGAAAGGGTCAGTTATGAAACTATTACAACCACCTTTCCTGGTGCCTGTAGGGAACACACATTCGGAGTTCACACACCCTGTGTTCCCGGGAGGAATGTATTTGAGACTCATACATATTTATATCAAGTAACGTATTAGAGTAAATGTCAGCTTCTTTTTTTCTCCTGTTAACTTAACATGCAGAAAAGCAAATGACCCATAAAGAAAAAGAAATGTTTTTCTCTACCATGGACGCCTTTAAATATGCAAACATTTTGATACCTAATAGAGCAGGTCATAAAGGGGGTTTGGTGCATTTTCTTGATAGAGGTTTTACAAGGTTTTATAAGGGTTTTGGTGGAGGTACGGCGTTCAGTATTGCAAATGGAAACCTGTTTATTGGATGGTTCATACTGCATAGCATTGACGTCTCCGTAAACATGTGCTGTGTGTTGGGGTAAAGAGCGAACACCAATAGCGTTCAACTCACAGTAACTAATTGGGATGATGGGGGTTATTATTTTAAAGGTGCCTGGACATTTTAGGGATTGAAGTTTTCATTCAAAACAGAGAACAGGGGCACCTGGGTGGCTCAGTCAGTTAAGCATCAGACTCTTGATCTCAGCTCCGGTCTTGATCTCCGTGTTGTGACTTGGGCTCCACACTAGGCATGGAGCCTACTGAGACAAAACAAACAAACAAACAATAGAAATCGAGGGCGTAGTGCTTGCCGATGGGACATTTTTCTATTTTTCAGGTCTTCCCCTGTATTGAAGTAATTTCTACATCTTGACATATTTTGATTGTATCCCTATGTCTTGAGCTTGACTTTTTTCTTTGTATATTGTCTCCCTCCCGCATGGCCTCTAATTTCTTTGAGTTGCTTTCTCTGATTTGCGGGGGTCTGTCTTTTGGCTGGAAGATTTCCTCGAGTGTGAGTCCAGTCCGCTCCCGTCCAAGAGGAAGGGGCGGGGATACCGAGTACACCACGGGGAGTGATCTGGCTGGGCTGTTTCACTGAAGAACCCTCATGTCAGTGCCTTTGTGCCTTTCACCTTGGCTTGTCAAATTCCTCACAGAGGGAGCCCGTGAACACTGGCCGGGAACACAGGGCAGGTGGCCTGGCCACGGTGACCCCAGAACCCAGCTGGGAGGTGAGCCTGGTCTCATCAGGGTTTGGAACGTCCCTGCTGGTGTTGGGTGTGATTCCCGCCTTCAGGTCTGCCTAAGCTTCGATTTCCATCTCTTCACGAAGAAATCACGTGTTCTGCCCGCATAATGGGGACGGCACGTCCGAGTCGAACGAGCTAGAAGGGCCCCAACTTCTGGAGCACAGCTCTGTTGTTGACGCCGCCTGCATAGCTGCTCCCAGAGGCCCCCGGTGCCTCCGATTCCTGAACGTTTAGGGGCTTCTTTGGAATAAACGGGGTTCACTGCTCAGCTTTTCTCTGTTGGAGTCTGATTTAGTTTACCTTGCAAAATTTCTTATTTCTGTGCCTCCTCTCTTTCTCTTTGTCTGCGGTGATTTATGCCTTAAAGGTAAAATCGATTCACAGTGACGGTAGCAGCGATTTGGCAGCGAGTGGAAGGAACTCTCTCCGTCAACCTTCCACCTTTTTCACGTACTGTTTGCCGATTCTGTAAAAGATTGTCTGAACCAATGAACTTGGCCTCAACAGTGTTATTTCATTCAGTTCAAAGTCACTTTCAGCCCCCTTACAGTAACTGTCAATTTCAACTGTTGACGATGTTCCGGTCTCAACTTCCGGTGCCTTTCAAACAGAAAAAAAAAAAAAAAAGACATGAATATTTAATACCATTTGTTCTTTGCTTAATTATTTTAAGTTGGTCAGAGTTGAATGCAAACCAGAGTTTCTAAGAAAAAAGAAAAAAGCAAAGAGCAAGCATTCAAGCAAAGATTTTATATATATATATTTATTCATTTATTTATATAAATAAATTATATTTAATATATATTCATATATGCACATATATTACACATATATTTTATAATATAATATATAATGTATATTTTATAATATATAAAAATATATATGTAATATATATGCATATATATATTATATATATATAATTTTTCCCCTTACTTGCTAGATATAAGTTGCCTTGTGACCTTCATTCTGGCAAAAATAAAAATATCAAGCAAGGAGCATACACAGCCTGGCTCCCGCAGTCTCGTGACGCTGAGGCAAAGGGCCCCTCACAATGGGCATTTCCCTCTAAACGACATGGTCATCGAAAGGATTTTTTATGCCAAATGATGATAATTCCTCTTGAGGTTTAAGCACAGTAATACCACATGCTGATTAATTAGTCAGGGAAAGTTAAGAAACATTTTCGTTTTCTTAAACAGAATCGACCTAACAGAAAGAACCTGGGCCAGCAAACCCAGGGACCCTGTCACCTCCACTATCCAGATGACTCCTGCGTCCTGTGACCCCTTTGCTCTTTTCTCTTAGTAACTGTTTTAAGGACACGTGCAGTCCTGACCTGATGGCAGGTGACACGTCTGCAAAATGGTGGATTTTCGATAGGTTTTACTATGAGTGAGTTAGTAAGTTATTGGAAAGCTAAGATATTAGAGGGAAGTTTCCCCTCCTCCTCCTTCCCTCCTTCTTTCCCTCTTTCTCTTCCTCCTTCCTACCTTCCTGTCTCCCTCCCTCTTTCCTTCTTCTTCCCTCCTTCCCTCCTTTCATCTCTCCCTCCCCTGCCCTTTTTTTCAGTGTCTGGTCTATGAGAAACAGAAGAAAGGAATAAGAAGGGAGCATTGCACTTTAAATATGGCTGATTTTCTCTTGTGAGTAAGCCAGCCGTCCTTAATTTTATACCCACTACTGGCACCTTCTAAAGTCTCCTCTTGTTTCACTCCATCGACTTTATCCTTTTTCTAAAGCTCTGACCTCACTTTTATTTTCCCAGAAGTTGCCTTTTATACTTTCTTAGAAACTCAATGTTTACCTTAATTCTACAGTGATTGCTATCTTGTTTCTGAAAAAGAGAGAGAGAGAGTAAGCAGTTAGGAGAAAGACCATGACGCTGCTGATGAAATCTCACACAGAGACGTGCTGCCTGTGCTCTGGGTGACTGGGGCAAGGTGTGCGGGGAGTAACCCACGTGCGGGGGTACCTAACACTAAAGGCATTAGCTGTGTGTAAACGTCTGGGTCTTCGCAAGGATCCTCACCCTGGGATGGTACTTTGGGAGCAGGCATCTGGATGTCTGGCTTATGTTTTTCATTTTTAGATGGATTTTTAAGACTACTACAGGAACCTTCAGCAGCGAGGCACAAAGCCTAAATTCACAGTGTTTTTCCTCTTGCACAGCGCACCGCAGATCAACAGCAGAGTCATGCAATTATATGTAGCTAGCTTAAGAGCTACATACAAATTATTGTCATACATTCAAAGTACTAATTCAGAGGATGTAAGCCTTTGAAACACATTCCTGTTTCTATAATCTCATATTGGCATGTCACCATTAAATCAAAAATTGGCCTGTTGGGTAAAAAAAAAAAATGCATGATTTGGGCCTCCATCAAACTGGTGGGCCTGATTCCACAAGAAAGCCATTGAGGATGGGATGGAACGATGGAGGAGGGGGCAGTAGAGGGCCAGGAAACGGGGTGAAATGAGTCACGTTCAAGGTTTGCTCAGGCTAATGGACTCTCGCCTCTGGGACCCCACAGCGATGTAGCCACAGAGAGAAGCCTGGAGTCCCCACGGCCTCATCTTCTCTGGGGCAGAAGCTCCCTCCTCCATCAGGGAGTGCGGAAGGGCAGCCTCGCCCTCGCCGGGAAGACAGGATGATGGCCGAGGAAGGTGCTCCCTATCCCAGAGGGGAGTGAGCAGCGCCGGGCTCAGCCGCGGGCCAGCGGGCAAGCACATGGCCACGGCCTCTGCCCCCGGAGCTGCAGCCCTGGGGTTAGGGACGCAGAAGGTGGAGGGCCAGGTGAAGACTCAGCAGCAAGGGGAAGGTGCCAGAGATGCGTGCCGGGCCCCTGCCCGCCGACACAGCTCGCAGTGACCGGTGACCTTGGACGTCAGGGCTGATCCCAGCCTCACGTTTATTGCAGGAAACGCTCTATCTCCCTTCCAGAACCAATACATTTTCATTAGAGACAGGGCTGGGCCTCTGGTTTGGGTGACATTTTAATTTATTTTTTATTTTTTTATTTTTTTAAAGATTTTATTTATTTATTTCACAGAGGGAGAGAGATCACAAGGAGGCAGAGAGACAGGCAGAGAGAGAGGGGGAAGCAGGCTCCCCGCCGAGCAGGGAGCCCGATATGGGCCTCGATCCCAGGACCCTGAGATCATGACCTGAGCCGAAAGCAGAGGCTTTAACCCACTGAGCCACCCAGGCGCCCTGGGTGACATTTTTAAAGACATGAAATATTGAGCACAGTAGCTTTCACAGATGGCTCAGCGATGGACTGTGGAGGGGTCATATCACTTTTATGTGCTTTAAAATCGCATTATTTCCCAGGTCTACAGAACTAATTGGCCGGGAGGGTCGCACGGCTTCTCAACAGGAAGTGGTGTTAGATGTAGTTACTGAAAAGTGAAAGCATTTTCTCTTGAAATTCTCTAGATCTCAACCCCTGAATAACTTATGTTTCTTTAAACAAAATGTCAGAAGCCACTATTCTGTTTTCTAAAGTGGAATATTAGTTTCAGAGTCAACGGCTTCCTAATGCAACACCTGTTAGCTCCTTGGAGGCTCAGGTACACGTTTGCCTTGGACACTCAGTACTTGGGACGTGTTCCCACTTCCCTGTAGGGGCATGAATCGTCCCCTCCCGGAGTGGCGAGTCGGGGCCCTGCCCCGCAGCACGGGACCCGCCACCGTGTCCCTGCCGTCACCCGGCGGCCGACGCATCGGAAGGCAGGGGTGGAGGCCGATGCCCCCTCTTTATACTCGCGACGGCCACAAAAAACTGAGGACCTGACATTATTTCCCAGAGCTTCCAGTTCACCTGCTTGTATGCACAAAATAAATGTGTTTCTTATAGTTCTTATATTTACATTGCCAGCAGCCACCACAGAACACGAGCTAATCTTTCCTGCTGAATCAAGCAACGTGAATTCTCCCTGGAGTTTTCTGGGGCCCCATCATGCATTGGGCTACTTCCCTACACTCTCCCCTCCTTCCACCATGGGATCTTCTTAACTCTTCTCCTGTATCCGGTGTGCTGCCAGTAATTCTGCCGCTCTGGAAAACAGCGCCCAGGAATTAGCAGGTCCAAAACCCGTAATTGGAGAAAAAATATCTATATATCTATATATACACTTACTTTGTGCTCCAAACCACCGGACGCAAGCACCCGGCACATTTAAAGTCGGTGTCAATCGTGAATAATGCATTAATTGCAAGGAAACCATACAGAAGTAGCTTCTGGACCTCTGTCTTGGTTCGAGTGAGTTCACAACAGATGGGACAGTGACTATTTTTTTCCCCCTAAGTATCTTCATTTGTCAGTGCTGCTGATGCAAACGATTTATGAGCCCAAGTAATGCAGAAGGTAAGGAGATAGAGTGTTTTGAAATAAGAGTATCCCCTGGGTCTGAGAATTCCATGCGCACACGTGGAATCGCTCCCTCACTCAGCGGTGTGGACGATGTTTCCCTGTGCTGAACCGGGGAGCAGCACAGACGTCCCATCCCAGGAGCCCCTGAGGATGATTCCCGCCACGTCGAGGGCCGTGGTCACGCTGGGGGAAAGAAAGGGAGGATGAAATTGGAGGAGGGCATCCAAGAAGCTTCAGCACGGTTCCTAGTGTTCTATGTTATCATTTTTTAAAGATCTTATTTATTTATTTGAGATAGAGAGAGAGCACGAGAGGGGGGAGGAGCAGAGGCAGAGGGAGAAGCAGGCTCTCCGCTGAGCAAGGAGCCCCATGCGGGACTCGATCCCAGGACCCTGGCATCATGACCTGAGCTGAAGGCAGAAGCTTAACAGACGGAGCCCCCCAGGCCCCCTTTCTGTAATCCATTTTAACAATACGGTGGGAAATGGAATGTGACGGATGTAACATTTTCAATGAAATATCTGAAAGTACATGCTGATATCACGCAAACGTTAATGTCGGAGGAAGTCTTAAGTGTTTCCGGGACATAGTTTTTGCATTTCCGAGTAGACCGCATTTTATACAGGGGAGTGACTTATAAAGGGAGACGAAACACTGAGTTACGGGGCAGAACTTATCTGAAACATGTCATTTAGCATAAGTAGATTATCTGAAATCTGGAACCAAAACGTTAAAAGCTCCGGGAAGAAATTGGTAATTTAATCCATGAAAAATCCTAATTAAAGGAAAATAACAGTTCCCCGAGTCTTTGCCTTAATGAATCTTCTGGCTTGAGAACGGATTTCCCTACAGGGCCCCAGGGATAGAGCTCTTCCTAAAAGTGGTATTACGAGCTATTTGAATTACCCCGAATTTGGGTTTGTTACTGTTTCTATTGATCTTTTGTATTTCAGGTTAACAGTAGTTGGCTGAGAGATCCTTTTCTTTCCCCCATAAGAGCCAAGAGACAAGGCCTGAGTGCTCAAATGTGCCACCTCTTCTTTTTTTTTTTAAGATTTTATTTATTTACTTGACACAGAGAGAGATCACAAGTAGGCAGAGAGGCAGGCAGAGAGAGGAGGAAGCAGGCTCCCCACTGAGCAGGGAGCCCGATGCGGGCCTCGATCCCAGGACCCTGAGATCATGACCTGAGCTGAAGGCAGAGGCGTTAGCCCACTGAGCCACCCAGGCGCCCCAACCTCTTTCCTTGAAAATAAATGGTGCTTTGGGTATTCACCACTATGTTTGTGCTGGGTTTTTTGGCCCTGTAGCCAAATATTCATTGCCAGGCTAGAAATGGTCAGGGGCTTAGGACGCACTGATCCAGATCCCCATCAACCCACCAAGCAAGGTCACTGGGCATCATTCTACTCGAGCTTCTTCACCTCCTGTACGTGTTACATGTGGGATTGTAGGGGACCGCACCTGTCCCTCCAAACACTCAAATCCTATGAGAAATGCCAGGGACTTCATTATCTTTTCAAATTCCCAGAATGCTGATTTTAAAGACCACATCTTCGCTCCTCCTGCTGGACACACAGGCAACTCACCGCCTGGGAAGATGGCAAGCTTCGCCATTCCAGAAATCTCTTTTGTTCCCCATCTTTAAAAAGGTGAGCGACTCACCGTTCAAAGCCAAGGGCACCATCCCGCCGAGACAGCGGAGACCCAGAAGTACGGGCCCCGCTCCGCTGTCCGTCACTGGATCCCCCAGCCTCCCATCACCTCCACGCTCCGTCAGCCCGGTCCCCGCACAGCCCAGGCCTTCAGCTCTCAAGCAGCGCGGTTTAGGGAACTTGCGAAGCACTGCGCGGCCCAGTTATCCAGGAGGACGATGCCCAACGGAACAGAAGGAACACCCTGAGCCCGGGCCTCCCTGCGCCTCCGCCATCAACTCCGCCATCAACTCCGCTTTCTTCAAGGACCAGACGACATGGGGGGAAATGTGTTTTCTGCAAAAAAGTCTGTGCTCCTCCGAGATCCACAGTACTTTGTGTTTTGTGTCTCGATGCAAAATTTTATTGGTTTTCCATAGTATTAGTAATTGCTCCCTAAATTCAGATAAATGATTTTTTTAAATAGGAGATATCTAGAGGAATCTCACACTATTTAAACAGGCACGAAATCATTCTGGTTCGCGGAAGTCTCGGTAACTAGGTAACTGGATTGCTCACCTGTCAACCACATGTGATGCAGGCCTATTTATGCCTATTGCACCGGCTTATTATTTATAGCATCCTTTTCCCACTCCCGGAAATGTCCCGGTGCAGGCAATAAATTATTTCACCGTCCTAATTACAAGCTTCTTTCAGGGCCCTTGCTTTCTTGGTGTTTTCATATATCATTTGATTTAAGATGCTTTTCGGAATCCTGTCGGCTGAGGAGAGGGGGACACGGGGACCCTGGGCACGTGGCTGTGCGCAGGGGGGGGCGGGAGGGGGAGGACGCAGGGGGGGCCGCAGGCCGGGTTCACACGTGGGGTCAAGTGCAGGCTGCCTCAGGCTGGCCCAGCCCCGGACTCTGTGCCTGGAAACCTGCGGCCTGTACCTAAGGAGCAGTGTTCACACCGAGAACTTTCTTTCCATTTAAGAAAATAAACAGTAGCGACCGAAGTGAATAATTTTGCTCTTTAGAGCTCAGGCATCCCATTGGCTCAGCACCTGGTGCCACCTGCCGAGTAAGGAGTACTTCCGGGGATTCAGTGGGGAGGGGCTCCCCGCCGCTCTGCTTCACATGGGGAGAAGCCCCGCCGCTCTCCAGCTTGACCTGTCCTCCCAGAGAGCAGGTCCCCGGAGACCCCAGAGGAAGCTCGGCGTCCCTGCGCTGGCTCTGTGTGCTCTGGGGGTCGGGAAGGGCCCGCTGTGGGCACCAGCGCTGAGCCAGGTCGGGTCTGCCCCTTTTCCCCACACGCCGCGGCAGACCCTGGACTGGGGTCCGGTCTTCTCTCCTGGCACCATTGTGGCCTTGATGTCTCTTCTCCCTACACCCCGCACCTATTTATTTGTGGGTTTGTTTGTTTAGGCTCTGCCGCTCTAGGGTGTGGGGGCTGGGGTTGCTTCGTCCTGTATTTTTCTTTTCCTTCCCCTTCATGTTGGGGGCTCGACTCATCGGTCATCACATCCCGCAACGCTGAGCACAGAGAAGGGTCCACTGAAGTAGCTTGCAGGAGTGGCCACAAATGTTACCTTCCCTAATTCACACTCCTTTGCAAATGATTTTTCCAGGGCTCCCAACAGAAGTGGGGTCTGTTTCTTCACAGCCTGTATCTGGACGTGGCCTTGGGGATTGCTCTGGTCGATGGTAAATTAGTAAATATCGCTCAAACAGAGGACTGAGAAGAACACGTCTTTGAACCTTATCCCCTCTTGCTCGGAAGTCCTGTGACTGCCACCCCGGGAGAAACCTGGCTGGTGCAGAGGCTGGCCTCTGCACGGTGAGCAGCTCACGGCCTGGGGCCCCCACCGCTCTGCTGGGAGCTAGCACCAGCCGTCGGGCCCACCGAGCTGCCCCCGGCCCCGGGCCCTGTGCACGGGAAGCCCGTCTCAGATGAGGGCAGACCACACCTCCGATCCAGAGGATCATGAGTAAACAAATACAGCGGGACCCCCGTATCCGAGGCCAAGTGCAGTTGGGAAGCAGGGGATCCTCCTGACTTATCACCATAAGGTCAATGTGACGTCACAACACTGACGTCATGCATCTCACTCCATCCCCACGAGGGCAGTTATCACCTCACGTCATCCCAAGAAGTAGGAGGGGTGCAGTGCAGTAAGATATTTCGGGGGAGAGAGAGACCATGTTCCTATAACTTTCATTACAGTACCTTGTTATGATTGTCCTGCTGTATTATTATGATTGTTGATCTCTTACTGGGCGTAATTTATAAATTCAACTTTATCACAGGTGTGCATGCATAGGAAAAAACAGATTTGGAAAACAGATTTGAAAAAATAGGATTTGGCGCTATTCACACTTTCAGGCATCCACTGCGGGGGGTGTCTCAGAACGTAAGGATAAGGAGGAATGACTGTAGTTCTATTTAAAGCTACTTTGGTTGCGGAGGGTTCGACATGCAGGAAAAACAAAACGGCATATCCAATAAATCGCAGAAGGAGTGAATGAGCAATGGTCTCAGAACTTACAACAAACGACATCTGTGTGTGTCTATTTTTATGCATATAAATCAATGTGGATATTATACATATTTATTTCCTTCTGGTACACGTTATGGAAGTTCAATTCTTCCTATTTGTATTAGAGTTCCCTAGAGAAACACGCCCCAAAACAACCACCCCCCCACACTCACACATATTAATTACAAAGAATTAACTCCGTGATTACAGAGGCTGAGAAATCCCGCGATCTTCAAGCTGGAGCCCCAGGAGAACTGGTGTAATTCAGCCTGAGTCTGAAGGTGTGAGAACCAGGGCAGCTGATGGTGTGAATCCCAGTGCAAGGACGGGAGACAGATGTCCGGGCTGAACCAAGCAGGTAGGACGGGGCTGATCCCTCCCTGCCTGGGGCCTTTTCCTCTGCTAGACCCTCAACAGGCCGCACCATGCCACCCACATCGGGGAGGGCCATGTGCTGAGTCCACCCATTCAAACGTCACTCTCGTGGGTAAATCCCCTTACAGACACACCCAGAAAAATGTTTAATGTGGGTCAAGTTGACACAGATACTGTTAAAACAGTCACTCATTTTGCTGGCTGGTTTTCTACCGTGATGGCCTTACCGAAGTTACTAGTCTAGATGATTTCCAGCTAGAGTGTGAAATATTACGAGCTCTGTGATCCAGAACTTACAGGTGAAGAAACTGAGTCGGAGAAAGGACTGGGGACATGCCCGAGGTCATGGCGCCATTGGCAACAGCCCGGTCTCAGATCCAGAGCCTGGCGCACAGTCAGGAGACTCCAAGGGTCGAAGAAGAGTGTGACCTCCCGGGTTCTACGGGCGGCAAAGGAAGCACGGCTCCCTGCCTGGGGAGAGGTGGCCGAGCAGGAGCTATGTTGGAAGGCCTGAGAGCCCAGCCCATGCCGTGGGGGAGGCTTGAAGAGAAACGGGGGAATGGCGGTGGTGGTGTATTCTTGCTCTACCTTGAATTCCGTGGGGATTCGGTGCAGAATATCGTGTTGCTCAGAAGAGGGGATACGGGTTCTTGATGCCCACGGGACCAGAGGCAAAGCTGCTCATCCCATTTCTCTGTGCTCTGTGTCTACAAACGTCCACCTGTTGAGAAGGTGTAGAAGCACCTGGATCATCGCAGGAGGGAGAACCTGTGAGAAGAAAACATATGTTTACCGAAACACCAGACTCCTTAAGTCTGAGTGATCTTAGTGGCCTCGAGTCATTAGGTCTGGTGGCTGCTTGCCCCTCCTTCTCTCTGGAAGCTTTTTACCTTGTCTCCATTTTTCAAGAGAAAGAATTCTGGTAACTTGTGTCCCAGAAGAAGGAACTCACACAAGCCTACAACATAAAATCATGATTCGCTCCAGTGCATCGTTTTTCGTAGAGTTCTACTAGTGAACGTTCATTAAAAACTTTTTGGTTTTGTTCATTAAAAAAAAAAAAAAAAGCCAAACAAGTTTTGTTTCCTCCTGCTAATCAGGTCCTGGCAATATTTACGTTCTGAAAATATAATGAAATGGCCAGTCAAGGGCAGCCACAGGAGACACAGGAGAGGCTGAGCAAAACCAGAGTTAACGATGCTCGCAGGTCCCGGCGACACGGCAGGTGGCAGGTGACCTGGGGCCGCATGCGAAGACAGGAGGGTGGCCAGGGGCCCGAAGGCAGTGGTTGGTAGGGGGTACTCAGGCCCTGACCTTTCCTGGGGACTCCTGGGGAAGGATAAGGCAGAGCAGGGCCAACAGTGTTGGATGATTTGGGTGATTTGGGTGGGTTTTGTGCCGCAGGGGCCCCTGGTTTGCCTGGCTCGGGCCCTGGAATGATTGAGGGAGAGGGTAACATCTCCTGGGGCCAGAGACGGGGGGTGACTCTGGCTTGGTTAGCTTGCCTATCAAAGGCATGCTGCTGGCTGGGCATTTTGCTCTCTCCGAGGCTTGGCTAGCTTCTGGAGGGGTGGTCTTCTGACAGCCCAGAAGGTTTTTGAAGATGCAAAATGTCATGATGTGCAGAAAATTTCAAATATTTATAATACAGTTTACAGTTCTCATTTTAGATTCTTATAATAAAGACAAAAGAGAAGACAGACACAGACAAGTTAAACTCTATAAATACCCACACGTAATCAGATTTGCTTAAAACTATCATAATTTAAAGGCAGGGTAGATGCAAAGAAGGAATAAATACCGTAGACAGAAAGCACACAGTCCAACTGATAAAGATTGCAGCCAACTTCTTAGCCAGGACCCTTGTCCCCTCCTACCCCCCAAAAGAGAGGGAGAGAGGTTTAAATGCCTACAAGGCATTTTTTTTTTTTGGTGGGGGGAGTTGCTTTGCATTCTCCGTTGTTTAAGATTTCACTGATGCCCCCTGCCGCCAGCCTACCTGGCCCCCCCGTGCCCATCTAATTAGCACGAGGCCGTCCCAGATCAGCCATCGGTGGGAATCAGAATGCATCAGCCTGAAAATGACAATGCATTGTCCAGATTTAAGGCTGCTGGCCATTCCATGGGCTAATGGATTATTGATCCCAATGGAGGAGACATATTTAGAAGGTATAGGTTTGGCTTATGAAGGATTTTAAAGTGGTTTGTACAGCTGTGTCAGAGAGAAACAGCACCACAAAGAGGAGCAGGCTTAGTACTGCTTCGATTGGGAAGTGGCTGAGCTCGGACACCGAAAGTAAAAACAGGTCTTGACAGAGGCAAGCCTTGGGAATGTGTACACACCATCAGAGAAACATTGCCTGACTTGCGGCTTTATCTGTGTTATATTTGGGTTGAAATCTCATGTTTCTGGATCTTGGATATGTTATTTGAAATTGAACTCACTTAGGAATATAAGGCACGGTGGTTGGGGAAAAAAATAAACCTAAATATAATGCTCTATATTTAGTTTTGTATTTGAGAAAAATTACCAAACATCCTCTGTTTTAACGTCTTCGTTGGTAGGCTATTGGTGACTTTAGATTTTATTTCATTTTAAAATAACTGGCATGTTCTGATTATCTAAAATGATTGCATTTCATGTAATTCAGTGTATTTACTAGAAAACCTGAACGATGATTTTAAAAGGCAAACATTATTAGTCTGAAAATGGAACTATGGGCCAGTCTTCTTGCAGGGACATATTCTTTTATCTGCCTGTTTATTATTGTAATTCAGTCTGATGGAAAAATGATGCTCTTCACTGCCGTGATTATTCCATGTTAATTTATATTCATCCTCGCTCAGACTCATGATTCACAGAGACACATTTTTCCCCTTAGAAGCCCCGAATGCATGAATCATTGCTGAATGCCTCCATGATTCAGGGCATGTTTGTGACAGAAATGCATGAACGAGTATGATGGCCATTTACTGATGAACCTAGTCAGAGATTCGGCCATAAATCTGCCCCAGGATGAATTCACAGGGACTTGATTAACATCCACGCAGAATGAATTACAGGGTGTGTCGCTTTGCAGTGCGCACGCCTGACACACAACGTCGTGTTTACAATGCTACTATTGCCATGGTGCATACGTTTTTACTTCTGTTTTTTAGCATAGGGTTGTTAAATTGCCAAATTTATCATTGCGGCTGTTTTGCCGGTGTGAATTCCTGAAACTTCTCTAATGATGAAAAATAAGACTTGTCAATAAAAGATCAGATGTAAGAAGACACAAAATACTGAAAAGAGGAGACTGCGAAATAAGCATTTTTTACGTAGAGTGATTTTTCGCCCCAACCACTTTGAAGGGTCTCAGATTTCCTAGCTGACCTTGGAAGAATTCTATCTCTGCACTTTGGAATCAAAATTTACCAAATCTATTCCGATCATTCGACTCTTCAAAAACTACCTCTGCTTCTAATGAATCGATGTGCCTTTGGGAGGTCGTGGCTAATGGAGACAAAGAGCTCAGTCCTTCTAGTTGGATAGAATGGAGATCAGCCTCTGCGGAAAATAGGGTACAGTTTCAAAAAAAATTAAAAAGCAGTTCTTCCTAACTTATTTCTCCTTGAGAGCAAGGTCTATTTTGAATGTAACTGATACTTTTTTTTTTTAAAGGTGCAATAAAAAATATAACCAAGCCAAAGAAATGGGAGAGATGTGCCTACCCTTTCCTCTCTCCCTCTAGGGCGGAAAAGTCCTTAGATCGGTTAGCCTGCTGTGGCTGTCACTGTTTCCTGCCTCCTCAGCAGCTAACCCCTCCCGTCTTTTAGCTGCAGGGACCTGATCTGGTCTGGCTGCCCCATCCCAGCCTGGGACATGAATGAAGGCCCTGGCGCCCACCTGGAGCGCCTTTGTCTGTGATTGGTGTAGACACATCACGTGACCCACTCGTGGCCAATGAGACAGGAGGGGAGGTATGAGCTGGGCTCTGGGAAATGAATGGGAATTCAGGGGCCTGGCTGACTCAGAGGGAGAGGCACGGGCTCTTGACCTCCCCTGGGCGAACTTGAGCCTCAGGCTGGGTGGGGAACTTGCTCAAATACGTAAACCTAAAAAAAAAAAAAGAAGGAAGGAAGGAAGGAGAAGAAGGAGAAGGAGAAGGAGGAGAAGAAGAAGAAGAGAAAGAAAAGAAAAGAAAGAAAAGAAAAGAAAGAAAAGAGAAAGAAAGAAAGAAAAGCGAAAGAAAGAAAGAAAGAAAAAGAAAAGAGAAAGAAAGAAAGAAAAGAGAAAGAAAGAAAGAAAGAAAGAAAAGAGAAAGAAAGAAAGAAAAAGAAAGAAAAGAGAAAGAAAGAAAGAAAGAAAGAGAAAGAAAGAAAAGAGAAAGAAAGAAAGAAAAAGAAAGAAAAGAGAAAGAAAGAAAAGAGAAAGAAAAGAGAAAGAAAGAAAGAAAGAAAAGAGAAAGAAAGAAAGGAAAAGAAAGAAAAGAGAAAGAAAGAAAGAAAAGAGAAAGAAAGAAAGAAAGAAAGAAAAGAGAAAGAAAGAAAGAAAGAAAAGTGAAAGAAAGAAAGAGAAAGAAAAGAGAAAGAAAGAAAGAAAGGAAGAAAGAAAGAAAAAGAAAAAGAAAAGAAAAAAATCTTTATTTTTTGCCTCATATTCCTCATATTCCTTCCTGCTCTGTGTGTTGTTCTGGAGGACTTGACATTTGGGTGCGCGGCAGCCACGTTGGGGTCATGGGGTGGGGTGGGCAGGCTAGCTCTTGCAAAACAGGTGCTGTGCCAGGAAGGCAGAGTGAGAGGAGGGGGCAACTGCCTGCTAGTTCCTTCAGATCAACCTTGAGAGCACCCACCGTGGCAGGCAGAACAGCGAAGGGGCGCCTGTCCTCACTCCCAGAGCCTGTGGCCGTGCGACACCATGTGCCTACTGAGCGAGAACAAAGGGAAGACTATCCCCCATTGGCAGGGTGGGTCCAGTGTCGCCAAAAGCTCCTTACGTGGGGAAAAGGCAGGCAGAGGAGTCATTGTCACAGTGGTGCGTGTGAGGAAGACTAGAGTGGGCATGCCGGCTTTGCAGACGGAGGAAGGCCCAAGAGCTGAGCTACCCAGGCAGCCTCTAGAGGCCGGAAAATACAAAGAACGGGACTTTCCGCTCCATCCTTCAGAAAGGGCTGCATCCCTGCAGACACCTGGTTTGAGCCCCTGACGCCCATGTCAGACTTCTGCCCCCCAGAAGGGCAAGATAATCCATTTGTGTTGCTTTCAGCCACTAAACGTACCTTCTTACAGCAGCAGCAGAAAACCAGTATATCCAGTCAGAGATATCCAGTTGGAGAGCAAGGGGCTGCATGAATTAGCTCAGTTCTTCCCTCTGCCTGAGTTCCGACACCCACACGTGCGATCATGGCTCAGCGTCGGCAAAACCGAGTGTCCTTTCCGCGTTTGGAGCGTTAGGCACAGAGGTAGTTGTGAACTCCTGGAATGTGCGCTTTCCCTTTCTGGCAACGCGGCTCTCACCCTCCCACCGCCTGCCCATCCGTGTTCCTAAGGAAGTGTTCAGATCGATCTCTGAGAGCAAGGCCTGTTCGGTCCTGAACTTGACTGTCTCAGAGCAAACGGAGGTCACGGTCTCAGCCCCGGCAGTGAGCTCAGCGCTGCCGCTTCAGGCCACCTGCTTTGCACTTGACCGAGGAAGCTGCAGCCTCTACAGTGGCCACTGACCAGTGCAAACCCTGCCCTCCACGGGGTGGGAGTCCCCCCGGTACAGTAGACACAGAGTGATCTGACTAAGGGCCTTTCAGGTTCTCATGAAGAAAATTGTCCAGGTAGAGAAACGGCCAGAGCTGAGTATTTGAAATGAGGGACATGCTGGTTTCTTGGAAGTTTCCTTGACTCAGATTCATTTGCATTGAGTTCTCTGGAGCAAAGCCGAGGAAGAGACCGTGGCCATCAGGTCGATGTGGCAGCGAAGGACAAGTTCAGAGGGTGATGTGACGGAGAAAGAGTGGATTTCAGCAGCTTGGTGGCCAGGATTCTCAGTGAGAGAAAGCCGGGCTGGTGGAGGGGACCCTCTCTCCCTTGGGACCCCGTCGGAGATGGATGGAGCCCAGGTTGTACTTGGCAGCGAGTGAGGACGGTGAAGAACTGAGAGAGGCGATCGTAGACCAGGTGTTGTGGCCTCTGCGATTCAGAGTTAGGAGAATGAGCTCTGACATGAGCTGGGGGTCACGGCTGAGACTTCACCGCGGTGGAAAACTGTGTGGCACTACTAGCTAATTAACTGAGCGGCCTCCTTAACTGGTTAACTACGGGGCACTGTTAACTAGGTAACTGTGTGGCCCCATTACCTAATGCTAGATAGCTGCCTGCAATTATTACTCAGAAATTGCAATTCCTCATTATCGACCTGAGGGAATGAGTTCACATGTCCATCAAAACAGGTGGACAGGGGTGCCTGGCTGGCTCAGTCAGCGTAGTGTGTGACTCTCGATCTCAGGGTTGTGCGTTCGAGCCCCATGCTAGGGGTAGAGATTACTTAAAATAAAATCTTAAAAAAAAAACAGGTGTACAAAAATGCTTATAGCCACTTTGCTCATAATATCTAAAATCCAGAAATAATCTAAATGATTCTGAATAACTGAATGGATAAAAAAAATTGTGGCATATTTATACAGTAGAATATTATGGTGGAATTAAAAAAGAAAAAAGAAAGATTGATTGCTACACAGACAGCAGCTTGAATCTCACAGAAATAATGTTGAACCAAAGGAGCCAGTCTGAAGACCAGAATCCCGGACTCTGTGTTATTCTACTGGTAAGAGGTTCAAGAACAGGTTAATTGAACGAGGCAGTGGGCATGAGAAGGGGCTCTTTTGGTCGGTGGACCTGGAAGTTTAAAAGGACAAGAAGGAGCCTTACGGATTAGGGCGTGTGTGTGTGTTCTTTGGGCCAAAACCTTCACTGGTAAATTTTAATCATTAACGACTACAATATTAGCTTTTGGTAAGGATATTGTCATTTATCAATACTATCATTTACCACAGATCCAATTTATATCTGCAAGCTTCCCAATGGGTTAGACCAGACACAACATCAGTTCTCATCATATTAACCCATTACATGCATTTCTATAATTTTTGAATTTTACTTATTTTTACTCAATTCAACTGTTTATTATTAAGAGAAGTGCATCCATATTTTTCTGTTTTTTTTTTCCAGCAACATAAGGATTAGTGGGATAAGTCAACCTTGCTGTTCTTTTTTTTTTTTTTTAAAGATTTTATTTATTTGTTTGACACAGAGAGACACAGTGAGAGAGGGAACACAAGCAGGGGGAGTGGGAGAGGGAGAAGTAGGCTTCCCGCAGAGCGGGGAGCCCAACGCGGGGCTCGATCCCAGGACCCCGGGATCATGACCTGAGCCCAAGGCAGATGCTTAACAACTGAGCCCCCCAGGCGCCCCAACATTTGCTGTTCTTAACGAGCAATTCGCTCTTCTGTGATGATGTCGCCAAGGCAAGCCTGTTCCCTCTGGAGGCACGTTCGAGGTGGGCTCGGGGTCTGTGATGCATTTCAGAGTTAGAAAAGAAGCCAGCTCTTCATCATTCCACAAACAGTGTTTTTTGATACGTATTCATGTCTCAATCTACAATCCTACATCAGGCTCTCCGTGAGATCCTTGACACCAGTGTTTTCTGCGGAAAGAAAGTTGCCAGGGGGAACAAATCTGCCATGTGCAGACATTTTGAGGTAGGACTTTCTGATTGCTGTGGGACTTTGAAAATCACCAGCGCGGTAGCCATGCCCATGAACGTGTGAGTGAGTCACAGTATTCATTCAGCAAGCCTGGGTAGGATAGTCACAAACACAAGACTGTAGATGTGATGGTCTTGGGTAAGTGCTCACCTCTCTGTACCTCATTTTTCTTACACATAAAATGGGAATAATATCTACCTCCTTACACTCTTATGAGGGTTAAACATTTCTAATATATATTAAGTGCTTAGAACGGTTCCTGGTGCAGACTTTGTGCTGGGGAAACTCGTTACACAGCAGTAGCACACTGACAGGATTATTAGCTGCCTGCGTTGTGATGATGGGGCAGGGGGCGATGGCAGGTGAAATCATAACGGTGACCCCGGGGCCCCTCAGCCTTGTAGATTCCCCTCCTCTTGGAGCATAGGGGAAATCATTTGGGGAGATATAGATTTGGGCAAAAGAAAGGCAAAAGAAAAATTAAATTTCCTTACTGCCGACAGCCCACTGACAAGTCCTTGAAGCAGGCAGAGTGACCTTCCTCTAGGGACACAGTTGCCTCAATGTTCATACTTTGCTAAGGGCAAAAGGCAACCTTAGCCTGACCCCCAGGATCCTGTGAGTCTACTTTAACATATAAAAATTCCTTTGGAAACTTCCTTTATCTCTAAACCCCCAAGATACATGTTGGCCATCATCCCCCCAGCATAGGGCCCACCAATATGCACCTGGAGGGACTCATGAGTAAGCTTTGACTAGACGATAATAAATGACCTTTTCCCAACAGCAGCTCACCCCCTGAGGGTCCTGGAAACCTTGCTTCCAAAATTCCTTAGAGACTTACACTGTCCCTAACCCGCTCCCAACTTGAAACTGTATAATGGGCCCAGGGTAGCTCTTTCCGCCCACGGGTCCTGTCCCCGTGCTTTAATGAAACCACTTTTTTTTTGCACCAAAGGGGTCTCAAGAATTCTTTCTTGGCCATTGGCTTCGAACCCTAATGTCTTTCCTACATCATTATCCCTCCTGTAACTTTGCATCTTCGATGGCAAAAGAAAGTTTACATCTAACCACATGGGCCTTTTAGAAGCAGAGTTTTCTCTGCCCCTACAAGTGAGACAGCGGAAGAGGAAGTCGGAGACCGCAAGCATGAAGGGGACTGGACACACCGGTGCTGGCTGGAAGGCGGAGAGGGCCCCTGGCTGACCACTCACTGAGGGACGGGGACCACAGTCCTGCTACCGCAAGGACGTGATTTTGGCCAAGGAGTGCAGTGGTTGGAAGCAGATTGTAACACAGAGCCTGGAGAAAAGAGCCCAGTCCATTGGCACCGTAATGGTGGCCTTCCGCTTCCCTGAGCGCAGAACCCGGTCAGGCCTGCTCGGACATCTGACCTACAGCTCTCTGTGAGAATGAATAGGTGTTATTTTTAACACCACATTTCACTGCTCCGTAGTGGGAATTTGCTATGCAGTAATTGGAAAACTAATATAGTGATCACATTTAGAAGCGGGGGGTACAAAAATGAGGCTTCACAATCACTAATAGGCACCAACCAAACACCACGTATCAGGCTCTGGGATAAGAGCCCTGATTGATTTATCATATTTAATCTCTTCATGATGCTGTAGGGTACACCCTCTTATTACCACCATTTTGCACTTGAGGATTGTGAGGCTCAGCGAGGCTGAGTGCCCCGGCAAAGGTCACACGGAGAGCAGGTTGCTGAGCTGGGTTGGGATTCAAGGTGTGTCTGGCATGGGGCCCACATTCCCAACCACTGGGCAGGAGGCCCCAGTGTCTGTCTTCATGGGAACTTTAAGTCCCTAAAGATGAACACAGCAGGCATTTGTTCTGTAGGGCACTTGGGAACACGTGATAGGGCTTTCCGTAGGGCAATGGTAGAAAAACCCCTCTGTTTGGGAGAGATGTGTCGAAGGCAGTATATTCCAAACTGCAGTTTAAAGATCCACTACAAGAATTGTTTTTTTTCGGGCGTTTTCCTTTTGGGGATGGACCGAAACCTCACTCCATCCTCCGCCCCTGGGATGACCAGCCCATCCCGCATCCAGCTCGTGATTTCAAGCATGAGATTCCACGTTAGATCTCGTCAACATCACCAAGAAGTATTTCCCTAACTGCTTCAGAATAGTTAAACCATGATGAAGTTGAAAATGAGGCATAAATGACATTTGGGGGCCACAGAATATTCTGGTGCTCTCTCGCCCCTCATAGGCTACTCCCTTTGTTGGGTTCAATGAGTGAGAGACCGCAGGACGGTGGAGGGCCCGATATGGCCCCAGCACTGTGGGACAAGCCGAGTTTGGAGCCGCAGACCAGGCACAGGCTGGCCATCAGCATAATCACACCGCGAGACGGGGCAGGTTTCAGGGAAACCAGTATCATTATCGCATTAGTGTTCTTCCATTGAATTGTAATTGCCATGTAGTTTTGTTCTGCATTTAATTAAAAAATTTATCTTAGTTGTATACTTCCATAAAGGCAATAAGCCTGAGCAATCTACTGCACACTTTCCCGGTGGAAGAGTCTCGGGGATATTGTAACGATAATTTCAAGGAACCAGGGTCTAGAAGAATTGTGTTTCTTCGAGGGTCTGTGACATCAGGGCGGGGGGCCACCACCTTCAAGCGGGACCATCAGGCCAGCTTCCCACATGCTCCCCTTCTCTCGGGCTCTGCCTTTGTCCTTCTGGACAAGGAAAGACAAGGCTCTTCACAGATGGAACAGCAGTGACACGAGTGGACAGGCAGGGGAATGTGGGGTCCTGACGCACAGCCCAACCCCACAGGGGAGACAGGGGAGCAGGGAGAACAGGGTGCTCGGAAGTCAGATAAGCTGATGGTTCATTCCTCCCTTCAACCCGCAAATCTATGAACTCACCGCCTTCCAAACTTGGCCGCACATTAACAATCACCCAGAGAGATTTCTAAAATCTCCCTAGTTCCTAAAACAGACACAGGCGACGCCCCATCCCAACACCATCCGGATCTCCAGGTGGTGGGAGCAAGGCTGCAGTGTGTTGCAGGTTTAGAAACCACTATGCTAACCACTTTATCGTTTCTAGTAGATTCCGATTTTGCTCGGGTACCCTTCTTTCCCATGTGACCCGGCCAGGCTGAACCAGCCCCCAGCTCTAGGGCTGCAGAAGCAGGTCAAGGAGTCAGGTCAAGAGTCCCCAGGCAATCTCAGTCGCTCTAGAAATAACCATATAACCATATGACCTATGGTTATGGTTGGCCCAATCACAGGTGGCGGGCACGTTGACTTTATGATGACATGATCAGGAGTGGTTGCTTTATTTCCTTATCTCTCTGCGATCAAAAGAACATGCAGCTCCATCTGCCCTGTTCAGCACACGGGGAACAAGACCCCAGCTGTAACCATTCAGACAGGTCGTAGAGCAAAGAGGTGGGAAGAATCATGGTCCTGCGTGGACATTGCTGAGCTGCTAAGTCGACCGAGCCAGATGTTTCTCCTGCTTCAGTTCCTCTCCTGCTGCAAGATGACACGTTTCCATGGTGCTCACATGGGTCTCAGGCGCCCTCGCCCTGCTCCTAGGGAACCTGGGCTGGCGGATCTGGTGTGCGGCCTCACATCCCAGTTCCCAGCATTGCCGAGATGTCTTGTACCTGTGCTGTCAAGCCCCCCACACTGGAGCTCTGAAATAGTACCAGAAAGCCTACTTTGTGCCTGTGTGTCTGCAAGCAGACATCCTCCTGCATCTGGTGAAGGAAGAGCAAGAGGCAGAGGCCGCTAACAGAAGGCTAGCTCCTGAAAAGCATGCGATTATGGGATTACCTGGGCTCGTTCTGTCCCGGATGGCTGCATCACTCATCGGCAAGAAATGATGGCGACAGCTGGTAAGTTGGTCGTGATATCTTGCTCTAAGATGAAATTGAGAGCAATATTTCTGAACAAGATAATACTACGTATACTTCCCTGGAAACAAAGTAAACCACGCCGCCTGGCCAGTGGGAGTCTCTCCTCCTGCTGTTGCCTTTTGCCTTGGAGTCTTTGAAAATGGCTTGCGAGTGCAGCAGGTAAGTGGGAGGCTGAGTTCAAGCACTGACTGCTTTTCTGCATTCCCAAGACATGGACTCCACTAATGGAGCTTTTGTTCAATTTTAGCTCTTTTTAAGCAGAAGCATCCACGTGTTCGCTGCAGAAGTGGTTCTGAAATACAGTGAAATGTAAAGCTGACATTAAAAAAATCCCAACAACAGACATAGCCACTGTTCAAATTTTACTTTATTTACTTCTCGTTTTTACATCAGTCATATATAAGCCGATATGTGTGCATTTAAAACATTGACTCACGTTTTACTTTCATGCTTTAAAAATGTCCTTATATCCCTGCTTTATGACCTTGATATATTCGGAGCATATTCCTATACTAGTAAACACCCTAATTTTACTTACTTATTTTTTAAATTTAAATTCAATTAAATAACATAGAGTGTATTATTAGTTCCAGAGGTAGAGTTTAGTGATTCGTCCGTCTTATATCACACCCAGTGCTCATTCCATCACATGCCCTCCTTACTGTCCATCGCCCAGTGATTCCTCCCCCCACCCCTCCGGCAACCCTCAGTCTGTTTCCTACAGTTAAGAGTCTCTTAGGGTTTGTCTCCCTCTCTGATTTCATCTTGTTTTATTTTTCCATCCCTTCCCCTATGATCCTGTTTTGTTTCTTAAATTTCACATATTAGTGAGATCATGTGATAATTGTCTTTCTCTGATTGACTTATTTTGCTTAGCATAATATCCTCTAGTTCCATCCACATCATTGCAAGTGGCAAGATTTCATTTTTTTGATGACTGCATAGTATTCCATTGTGTATATATACCACATCTTCTTTATCCATTTATCTGTTGGTGGACATCTGGGCTCTTTCCATGGTTTGGCTATTGTGGACATTGCTGCTATAAACATTTGGGTGCACGTACCCCTGAGGATCACTACATTTGTATCTTTAGGGTAAATACCCAGTAGTGCGATTGCTGGGTCGTAGGGTAGCTCGATTTTCAACTTTTTGAGGAAACTCCATACCATTTTCCAGAGTGGCTGCAGCAGCTTACATTCCTACCAACAGTGTAGGAGGGTTCCCCTTTCTCCGCATCCTTGCCAATATCTGTCGTTTCCTGACTTGTTAATTTTAGCCATGCTGCCTGGTGTGAGGTGGTATCTCACTGTGGTTTTGATTTCCCTGATGCCGAGTGATGTTGAGCATTTTCTCATGTGTCTTTTGGCCATTTGGATATCTTCTTTGGAGCTATGTTTCTTCATGTCATCTGCCCATTTCTTGACTGGATTTTTTGTTTTTTTGGGTGTTGAATTTGATAAGTTCTTTATAGATTTTGGATGCTAGCCTTTATCTGAGAAGACATTTGCAAATATCTTCTCCCATTCCGTAGGTTGTCTTTTGGTTTTGTCGACTGTTTCCTTTGCTGTGCAGAAGTTTCTTATCTTGATGAAGTCCCAATAGTTCATTTTTGCCTTTGTTTCCCTTGCCTTTGATGACAAGTAAACTCACTATTTTAAAATTAAGCCATTTGTATCAAACTGTATATTGTTATCATCATCCTGTTGGGCTTTTAAACAGTCTTTTAAGTTACCCCTGATTAGCAAACAGAATAGTGTCCTGGAGTTGTTAAGTTCCAGATTCAAGTCTAATGGGACTTGGGAAGTGTTTCCAAACTCTGAACTCTGCTTTGGACTTGCCTCCAGTATCTGTCTAGCAGCTTATCAATGTTTGGGTCGTAGAGCATAGTGATAATCATAATAATAACAGGAGATGTTTGCTGTTGCCCCTGATGAGTGCTTCACACGAGTTGGTGCCTCCAACCATCCCGCTCTACTCCATGTGTGGAGTAAGTGTATCGTGATCTCCAGTCCATGTGGGGGCAAACCAAGAAGCCGAGAGATTAGATGATTCAGGGTCACCCAGGAAGTAACAGAATACAGATACAAACTCAGGCAACTGAACTCCAAAGGAAAAGCTCTTAACAACCCCACTAACACCACCTCCATTGATGGACCATCCAGGAAATCCTAAATTGGGACCCATGCAAAAGACCCTTTGAGCTACCAGTGGTGGACACATGAGAGTGTTTCCACATTTATGGGGTAACCTTAGGAGTAAGACATTGATTCCCTCTTCAGAATTCCTTAATGAGGATTTCAAATCCTTATCTAAGACACTGCAAAGAAAGGGTACCAAAATAGTACTTCTCTCTTTTCGTCATAGGGGCTGTTGTTGACACACAGACTCTGATTATTGAGCTCCTTCTGTGTGCCAGGCACTTTGCGGGGTGCCAGGTAGACACGGCGGCGAATGAGAGACATGATCTCTCTGTCCTCCGTCGGAGTGTTTGCACACAACACGTGTGTGTGTGTGTGTATGTGCATGTGTGTCTGATGGACTTCACGCAGGGCAGGAAATGAACACACTGGGATATGGAAAGAAGTCCCAAAGCGGATGATGCAGGGCAGGGAGCTGAGAGGGGGTGTCTGTCCTTCCACATTCACACAGACCCCCACAGCCTTACGGGGGTGGGGAGATCCCTGTGAAGGCCCCCAAGATGGAACACTGCCAAGCCCACCCCCTGGGCTACACCTGCCCTCTGTACCTGTGGTTGGGACACCTCACCTTGAGCCTGGAGCACAAAGAAGGGAGGCTTCCTGTGGTCACTAGGAATCCCCCAGGCATCCCCACCTGGGGAATTCGGCCTGGAGTTCTGCTGGAGGGCTCATTAACACCCCAAAGCCACTGACAAGCGATCTGGCTAAGCAACTGCGCTGCCTGAAGGCAGAATGCATCTCCTTTGACAAACAATGACTAAAACAGCTGGAGAAACTCCGCTGTGAGGAGGGAAGAGGGTAAGACCGAAGACAAGACTGGAAGGCCTGGGGCTTAATTGATTTGTCTTGAAGGGAAGGTTGTGGGCGAGCAGCTCACCCCCAGATATCAGGGAGGAACAGTCATTAAAAGCTTATTAGAAGAATGGATCTGGGCCACCGACCTGGAACCAGCTAACAGAGCGGGTGACGTTGGTCCACCACCAGCTCTGTCGGAATCGATTTTGTCACACAGCATCCTTCTGTTTTACTCGGCCAAGAATAATTCACATAATAAAACAGCCGGAATCCCAAGAATGTCTGTGCTGGAAGCCAGGGTGGGCTGTACAGGGAAGGGAAAGTAAGTTCCCAGATTGTAGGTTCTAGAGCCTGGAAGGCTGGAAAGGGAGTTCTCCAAATATCAGATGTATTTCAGATGAGCTGTTAGGAGGCACAGCTAACATCTCAAACACCTGGGGGCGGGTGGCAAACACGTGGAGTGCCCTACGCGTATCGGCGTGCTTCCGTATGTTTCTTAGCTTTCCCGAAACCTACCCAGGGCTTGTGACTTGTTCTGGGAGGGCAATTGTCCTATGTCACTTCTGGGAAGAGCAACGTGAAACCTGGGGTACCTGTCCCAGAGACGCAGCTCCAAGACAGAAACCAGATGCCAAAACCAGGTCACGTGAGGAGTAAACCTTTAAAATGTCAAGCTCCTGAGATCCAGAGTGAGTCATCGTAGCCGGGGCTAGACGCCCCAACTGTTCTAGACCGTCCTGGACTGTTCTAGAATGCCTCTTCCCAAGGTTTCCCCCAACTCTCTCTAACAAATACAGGAATGTCTATGACTTTAGTCATCGTGACCCAGGAAGAAAATTTCTATGCTTCAACCAGAGGCCACCGTAGAGGAATGTTAGTTACCAGACTCTAGACTAGTCTTTACGGGTGCGCAGTGGCATGCCTTTGTAATCGGATGAGGGGTTGGAGCTCTCTGGGCTTGTAGTGATGAATTATGTTCACATGGGCTAAGCAGGGTCCATAAATCCTAAGAAATTTTTACTGACTGGACTGTGAATAGAGCTTGAGCCCCAAGTCTGACATTTCGCCCATCTTAAATTAAAAATAATGAGTCCTTCTTTGACCATTTACCCAATGGGTAGAATAAAACATCAGAGCTGGAAGAGCTTTAAAAGATGGCCTTAATGGATCCCTTCAGTTTAAACCAAACACTTACTACATTCTATGGACTGTGTTGTACCCTGGGTAATCAGGAATAAATGAGATCTGTCCCCTTTCCACAAGGTCCTTATATTTTAGGTGAAAAAAGAACACAGAAACTAAATAACTAGATGCATACAATAGACTTCTATAACAGGTTCTCTGGGGCTTGGTGCATCGGTACTTAACACAGCCTGAGGTCCAGGGAGAGCTCCTCATTGGAGGTGATGATCTGGTTGGATCCATGAAGGACACCTGGCAAGAAACGCAGCAAAAATGATCCCTCGAGAGAGGACTGCATGAATTGGAATGACAGCGTGGAAGGGCTTGGTGTGGAAGTAAGCAACAAAGAACATCAAGCCCAAATATGACGGTTACTGTGTGTCCGAGCCTGGTCTCCATTCCTCACGCCTATGAGCTCCCTTGCTTTGAGCTGGACACGGCTGGAGGGTAAGACAGAGAAACAGCAGCCTACAAAGTTGGGTGCTTCAACTGGAAAGAAAATCTATTTTAGTGAAGATGAGGTGTCTTCAAGGTTAAGTTATTTTTTTTTTAAGATTTTATTTTTTTTTTTATTTATTTCACAGAGGGAGAGAGATCACAAGGAGGTAGAGAGGCAGGCAGAGAGAGAGAGGGGGAAGCAGGCTCCCTGCTGAGCAGNCAACCTTCTTCTGATGACCAAGATTCAGTGATCCAAGTGTGTACTTGGAATGTAAACTAGTGAGTGAAGATGTTTTGGGTAAAACAGAAGTAGTGTGTAAGCATCTCTCTGGATTGGTCCCTGTTGGAACTCCTCTCCTATCAATGCCAATTTGCATCAAAACCAATGCAGATCAAAACAAAACAAAACAAAAGGAACAAACAAACAAACAAAAACCCCACAACAAAAAAACAAAACAAAACAAAAATACCCAATGCACATGAAATAATAGAAATGGGTAACACCGTGACCCCTGGTGTTGCAGGCTCCTTTGGGGGAAGGACCAGGATGGAGCTTTGGTTGGAGTTGGCCTCATGAAATCACAGGGTAGTTTGATCCTAACCAAGTGCAGGGCCATATGGGGAGACAGGCCAAGAGGGCCTGAACGTCCTCACACAGACAAGTCCTGGCAGAAGACGGTACCCCAGGGTCTAGTTCGTGCGGTAGCAGATGTTCTGAGAGCAGGCATTGCAGACTGGGACTGCGTGTGTCTTGCTAGGATTGATACTCTCATTTCAGTGTGAAGGATGCTGAGTTGCTCCATGGGGGAAGCAGGATGGTAATCTGGTTTTGTCCTTTTCTAGTGCTTTGTTTTTATGAGTTTGCTTTTGTTTTTTTCTTATCACCGAGGCATGAGATACTCGCCCCTGCACAAGCAACAAGACTGTGTGTAAATGAGAGGATCTCTGATCACACGCAGTCGGCCCTGATTCTCAAATATTACTCTTGAGCTTTGGGACAGAATGTTGTGTGATTCAAATCTTGGAACATTTTTAATGGGGAAAAATGAGGGAAAAATCATTGTAAGAACTATTGTATCCATATGGCTAAACATTACATCTGTGATGATATGGAATTCTATGTGTTTTCAAATCTGGTATAGAATATAAACCCTTGGTTGGTGTCTTTAATATATAAAGATCCCTCCCAAACCAACAACAGAAAAAACAAAAAATACAGATAGAAAATTTACCGAAGAAGATAGTAGAGTTGGAAAATAAACTGCAGGGCGCCTGGGTGGCTCAGTGGGTTGGGGCCTCTGCCTTCGGCTCAGGTCATGATCTCAGGGTCCTGGGATCGAGGCCCGCATCGGGCTCCCTGCTCAGCGGGGAGCCTGCTTCCTCCTCTCTCTCTCTGCCTACTTGTAATCTCTCTCTGTCAAATAAATAAATAAAATCTTTAAAAAAAGAAAAAGAAAAAGAAACTTCAACCTTTCCAATCACAAAACATACTAAATATACCATTTATACTGATAATGTTTTTAATTATATGTAAAATTATATGCACAAAAGCTAATAACCTCAAGTTGAAAGAAAGACTGCATCTAGTACAAACTATATATTAGTAAAAACCATTGGAGAGATTTACTGACACAAACTTGATACAGGACACTTTGTAATATGTAGCAAGAGCCTTGCAAATATATAACCTTTAATTTAGCTGTTTTATTTTTTTAAATATTAACCGTAAGGTTTTAATCACATACTGGGCATATCTCAGTTGAAATATAATTCCCTTCTCCCTTGCTTAAAATGGTCAAAATTGGGAACTAAAATGTCTAAAAATTATGGATGGGTTATATCCATATGGAGGCTGCAGATTGGAAGTCACCAGGACCATGTGGCCTGCAGATGTTTTCTTTTTGTTCAACTCTGTGATTTAAGCAAAGGTCAATGATTTGCTGATATTGATAGGCAGGCTTTTTTTTTTAAGAATGATTTTTCTTTTTATCTTCAAAGATTTTATTTATTTATTTGTCAGAGAGAGAGAGCACAAGCAGGGGGAGCAGCCGAGGGAGAAGAAGCAGGCTCCCCAATGAGCAGGGAGCCGGACGTGGGACTCGATCTCAGGACCCTGGGATCATGACCTAAGCGGAAGGCAGATGCTTAACCAACTGAGACACCTTAGGCGTCCTCATAGGTAGGCTTTTAAAACAAACTCTGGAATGGTGACTTGTCTGGACAGAACAGAACATGACAAAGATTGGCCGTACCTAAAACACGCCTGCCTTTTTCAGACCCTCTCAATCTCTTCCCCATTCTTCCAGTACCCACCACGCTTTACTGATCTGCACTTAATTACTTCAGTCATTCCCTTACCTGTCTGGACCCTGTTAAGTATTCAAGTTTACGGGCTTTGGATCATCTAACTCCTAGTTCATCCATATAATACAATATGAGTCAGCCAATAAAAATGATACTGTTGAAATCTGTACTAGTAGAGAAAGATACACATGATGTAATAAAGTGTCGAGAATGTTCTAAATCATTCGTTACAACATGATGGTTTCCTTGGCTCCAAAATGCATTTTTGCAAAGAACAAAAGGCTAGAAAGATTTGCACCAAAATTTTAACAGCCTTAGGATGAATAACTGGCAATTTTTACCTCTTTTCTTCTGTTTGTGTTTCCCAAGGTTTTTATAATGCTCCCCTCTGCTCTCATCGCGTGCCATCTCTTGGCTCCACTCCGTTTGCTCCCTTGCTGCCTGCCCCCCACCTCCCCCGCGCCGCCTTCCTGGTTTTCCTCCTTCAGACGCATCGCCTGGGGCCTTGGCTCCGCCCTGGAATGCTCCGCCCAATCTCCCTCTGACTCCTCCTCTGTCCCCCTGATGTCTTGCCCCTCTGATGTCCCTTGTCGGACTTCAAGGAAGGAAATGGCTAGGAACAGGGGCTTGATGACCTACAGCTGGTCTTGCTATGCCAACCACTTTGGCCGTCAGCCCTCTGGGTCCCTGTCACTTCACTGTAACTTGAATATAGTGAAAACTTAATCCTAGGCTATTAGACTTGGAAATCTGAAATGCACAAGATACTTCCTTAGGAAATAATGTTTCCTTAGCACACGGAGCAGGGAAAGCGAGTAAAGGGAGAGACAGACTATTGCTCTCACTTTCCTCCATGTGCCCATGACCAGCACACACATTCAGTTGATAAAAACCTTTCTGCAGGAACAACACACTGTCCCCGCCCCGCTGTGGGGAGAGTGCACCTGGGTCCCAGGTGTGCGAGCAAGGACAGCCTCTCCCTCTCTGGACAGTCAGTCCCTGGCTTGACGGTCCATTTCCAATGACTGGCACGAAGCCTCCCATCTCCAGTTTTGGAAAAACACAAGCCCACCCTGGGCTTATAGCCCGGAAAGAAACAACACGTGGTAGTTCTCCCTTTCCCCAGTGTCTGCGTCTATATTCGGATGCGCCTCCGGGCTTACAGAGTGGAGAGTCTTTTACTGACCCAAATCCATAAGGGACCCTGAAAATGCGTGGTCCTGTTGAGGACTGCAATAAAGAAATACACTAAAACGAAGGAAATGCACTCTTCTGTAAGGAAAGCATTTTTAAATATGGCAGCACTGGTTTTTATTAACCAGAAGATTCCATTTTAATTTAAAAAAATACCTTCCACCCTGCAAAAATGTATGTAAATACTTGGGCTGGAAAAGTAGCAATTGGCTTTTTTCTGCACCAGTGGGTCTGCTGGGCAGGAATGCATTGTTTCTTAGAACCATACCCCTGGGGCAAAAAAAAAAAAGAACCTTCTTAGAACCAGAGACAGCCCTGCGTTCCGTGTGCGGGCGGACGCCTCAGCAGCCCGTCTGTCTGCTAAGCCCAGCTTCCCTGCAAACGGGCCTGCCTTTGTTTTCTGCCGCACCGGCTGTCCACAATCATCTGAGCCATAATTCCAGGGCTTCAAAGAGAGAAGATACTCATGTTTCATGGTGTGTTCTTGGATCTTTGGCCTGCAGAGAGCAGAAAGTGGGCCCAGCCCAAATGAAGATGCTTCACTTTGGTAATTAGAGAAAGATGAAGGGGTGACGGTCCATTCCAGGTGAACTCTTCAGGAGGTGGGAAATAGGGGTTTGATGATTTTTATCCCATGATTTTCATTTATTCAAAATAAGAGTTGCCAACACACACACACACACACACACACAGAGAGAGAGAGAGAGAGAGAGAGAGAGAGAGAGAGAGAGAGAGAGAGAGAGAGACAGGTATGGCTTCTCTGGAAAATTCGGAAGGCTGCGATGCTAAGCCCGTGTCTCCTGGTAGGAACACGTGGTAGAGCTGCATAGGGACCCATGTTCAAGGACACTTGCTGAAGATGGAAAGGAGACTTGGCCGAGGGCCCCTGCGATGGGGTGTTACGGTCAGGGAGAGACGGGGCCCAATTCTGAGCACAGCGTGGGCAGGTGGGAAGTGAGAGCCAAGAGCACGGTCGTGGGGCCGTGGGTGGAAAATGACCCAGAAGAAACACAGCAGGTGACAGGGGTTCTAGCTAAACCCATCTTTTCTTTTTTTAAAGATTTTATTTATTTATTTGAGAGAGAGAGAGAATGAGGGAGAAAGATAGAGAAATGGAACAGGGGAAGGGGCAGAGGGAGAAGGAGACTCAGACTCCCCCACGGAGCAGGGACCCCCCTGTAGGGCTCGGTCCTGGGACTCCAGGGTCATGACCTAAGCCAAAGGCAGACGCTTCGCTGACTGAGCCCCCAGGTGCCCCATAGCTACACCCATCCAATGGGATTCTTGCTGAAGACAGGCCAGGGCGCCGATGTCACCTGGAGGCAGGGCTGGAGGCTGAGGAACGTGACAGACCTGGAGGGCCGGGTGCTGGCTAGACTGACTCAGCAGGGTGCTCACTGGAAGGACGTGTACAGATGCACCTCGGAGAAGGTTCTGGAGCCTCAGTAAAGTTAAGTCAAAGAACCTTTGTCCATAGTAGCCACACCTTTAGGTGGCATTCATGCTGGGTTCACCAGGGACCCCTGTTTGGGGTTCCCAGGTGATGTACCTCGTCCTTTCACTAAGTGTCATCCGCTTGGAGGCTGTGGACATTTGAATGTGTGACCCTAATACATTTGAACACTTTATGTTGATTTAATCAGACTGAAGTCGCTTTGGCCTCTCTGGCCAAACTAGTAGTTCATAAGCTTTGGCAAGCCCATGGTGGGTTACCTAAACTTTCCTTTGTAGATCTCTAGATCAAAATGTGCCCAAGGAGGAGCCCACCAAAGCTGAGACCCGGGCTGCCCGTTCAGAGCCAAAGTCGAGTGAGCCCTCCATGGGCTGATGGGCAGGGAGATTTTCTTCTTGTGAGAAGGATGGTGCAGGGGGCCGGCTCCTTGTTTCCCCCTAACTGTGCAGGGTGCAAGGCTGGTCACACAGTTAGACCGAGTTTTGTCCTTGTGGGGAGTGACTATAATATACTGTCGCCCATCCACCTGTTTCATCACGGGAAACCCATTTTCACATCCATTCTGCTAATTGACATGCCAATAAATTTTCCAAGAAAAATCCATTTCTATATGTGATACACTAGCTAGCAAGACACAGACAGAATTGACAGGTATTTGTAGAAACTTCTGGAATGTGATCTTTCTAATTAGGTGTTAGCTAATCGTTGCCCGACGTGTGAATATCTGATTAACCACTAGCCCTAGGACGTAGATGAAAATGAATTACTTTCACGCCATTGTTGGGGCTAAACAAGAAAGGAAATTCAAGAAAACGCAACACGGGCTTGGCAGGATTTCCTCTGACAGTGTTTCAAATTCACCATCCAATTGCACTGACACCTGTTCCACTTCCCTTGAGGGTAGGTAAACTGGAATCCTTGCTTAGCTGTAATGTTCCTGATAGTCTCAAAAAGAGTGACCATCTCCTACGAATGCGATCGAGAACTTCACTTTTGCAAATGTGGGAAGGAGCTTAAAACCTCAGCCTTTTCTTCACCTGGGTTATGGACCTAGGGAAATTGCCAACCACTCTGAGAACTGATACCAAATTGAGCAATTCCAATTAGTCTTCATATTGAGCACTGGTGGGGTGTCATTCTCCATCATGGGTAGAACTGGCAACATAAATGGTGGGATATATGGAGACGGGGAACCCTCTCAAGGGCTGGCACCCAGCACAGAGAGTGGATGCTGGGGTGCGCGATCGCTGCTGGTGTCCTAGCCCACTTCTTCAGCTAACAGCATCCAACTCTGTCTGCAGTTAGCTAGCCTTATACATGGGAATTTTAATGACGCTTTCGTTCTGACCAGTTAGAACATCGGGCTTCCACTCCTTTCCTGTTGCAGCGATTGGTTCCCAGGGAGGCACATGACATGACAGGGGCCGGGTCAGTCCTTATCCCCACCCCTGGCCACCATGGCCTTCATCCGAGGCTGGGGCTTGTGAAGCTCACTGTTACAAAAAGCATGAGTTCTGGGACTCCTGAGAAGTTACCTGAGAAGATCCAGGTGTATTTTCTTATAGGTGCCACCAAACATGTGGCCCATAAAAGCCCAAGACACTATGTTGAACCTGAAAATAAAGCCAGCATTACTGAAGACACAGCGGATGAGAAGGAGTGCCCTGATACAATGTTTGACCCTCTTAATCTAGTCCTGGAGTCTGGTTGACTCTTGGACTTTTGGGTCCTATCCAGCCCTGAATTCCTGCTTTTTGTTGAAACCGGTTTGTGTGGGCTTTCTATAAACTCGCATCCAAAAGAGCATGATCGGTTCTTCAGATATTCTCACAGAACCCACCACGGTGCCCACCGATGAATGGGAAGGAGCATGAGAGAGGCAGCCCCGCCCCCTGCCCTGGCAGGTGGGGCACCCATCCCTGGGTGGGAGGAGGCCCCAGGCAGGAAGCCGGGACGGCAGGCAGGACTAAGCAGCGAGTGGTCAGTCTTCGATCAGCAGAAAGAGGTGGACCTGGTCATGGACAACAAGCCGGAGAAAAATCCAGATGCAGACAGCCAACCATCACAGCAATCCCCAAACGCAGGGACTTCAACACCGAGAAACATCTTTCCTATGAGGACCACTGAGAGCCATCATCCTTTCTCCACCCCCCGGGCT
This sequence comes from Ailurus styani, assembly GCA_002007465.1. NCBI lineage: Eukaryota > Metazoa > Chordata > Mammalia > Carnivora > Ailuridae > Ailurus > Ailurus styani. The sequence continues at coordinate 5,140,548 of LNAC01000056.1, forward strand.
GCTGGGTCATGGGACGTTGACTTTGACCCCTACCCCCCACCCTCCCATGATGGTTAGACCAACAGTGTTGGTGAACATTGCAGGACCAGAATAAAAATGGGGAGATTACAGCCTTAAGGTTAAAAAGAAGAAGTATTCTAATGAAGATGTTTCCTTTTGTCTAAAGTATCTTAGCCCTGACTTTATGCCCACAAAGAAGGCTGGTCCTGTGGGCAGGAGCCAAAGAGGTCTCTAACTCTTGTCACTGAGGCACCTGAGTAGATGGGCTGTAAATATTGTTTCTGAGCCTCATCTGTTTCAGGAACTGGGAGGATAGAGGAGAGGAACCTGGGAAAACAGAAGAAAGCTGAAAACGGCAAGTTGAAAGAGGGGGCCTCAATTTCTCTGGCTTCTCCCTATGTGAATAAAGCCGAGTGGCGATGGATGTACCCTTCACTCTGTGTAGCCCACAGTCTCACCCCTACCCTTCTCATGGCCTCCTTTTCACCAGCAAATACCCGGCCCTGAAGGGTTCATAAACTCTATGAGCTGGGTCTCCTCAACACGTGCAGTCTGTCTGCCGAGCAGCTAAGAGGAGGAAGGGAGGAGGCTGTGTCCTGAAGGTGAGCAGATCTAGGAAAACACAGAAAGGAGGCTGGGTGCACAGCATGTCTGCAGTGATGCTTGTTTAGAAATTTAATCAGAGAACAATCTTCACGGACAGAATTTTTGCAGTTACACATGCTACCTCTGCCCAACTGTGCCTCTTATTCTAGAGTAGGAATGAGATTTTTCTTTGGTGTTCCTAAGGCCAACGGGGATTCTGTGCCTTAGGACTGTCATTAATATCAACAGCAGAGAGTGATTTATTATTAAAGCCCCATAAATATTTAACACTTGGATGCCAGACCCCATGGCCCGTCGATGATCTTAGAGATTTCCACTCCTTTGCCATCATTATGAAAATTAAACAAACATCTTAAATGAGCCTCTAAAATTAAACCCGCCCCAAATATAAATAATTCACATTAAAGTGAATGGATTCTGGAGGTTAATGTCTGATGGTGAAGGCGGCTTCTTCCAGCCCTGGGTATTCCCTGTCCTCATTTCCTTTCTTCTTCCTCTGCTCTGTGGGGCTGGGATCAGGCTCCGTCCTAAGAAGCAGCTGCTTCTCACACGTATGTTCATCTTTAAGGTGTGAAGCCTCATCTAAGTCCTTGGAAGTTAATCCTTAACCCAGAGGCGGACCACCCATAAAGTTCCTGATACAGGGGCACCTGCTTTTGGCTCAGGTCATGATCTCCAGGTCCTGGGATCGAGCCCCACTTCGGACTCCAAGCTCAGCAGGGAGCCTGTTTCTCCCTCTCCCTCTGCCCCTCCCCCTGCTTGTGCTCTCTTGTGTGTGTCTCTCTCTCAAATGAACAAATAAAGAAATCTTAAAAAAAAAAAAAAGAAAGAATATAGCAAGATCTCATTCTTTTAAAAAACAGTTCCTGATAAAGATTGATACCCAGTGAATGCTGCTTGGTATCATAATTGTGTGCATGCCTTTTTTTTTTTTTTTTAAGATTTTACGTATTTATTTGAGAAAGAGATTGAAAGAGAGAGAGTGCATGCGCAGGGGTGGGGGAGGGTCAGAGAGAGAGAGAGAGAGAGAGAGAGAGAGTCCTAAGCTGATTCTAAGTTGACCATGGAGCTCGACGCAGGGCTCGATCTCACAACCCCGAGATCATGACCTGAGCCAAAACAAAGAACCGGATGTTTAACCAACTGCACCCCCACCCCGGTGCCTCTGGTGTGCATGTTCAAAAAACATCCATTTCTAGTAAGAAAATTTCCTCCTTCCCCAGACCTTCACTGAGCACCTGGTATGTGTCATGTGATCTTTCAGGGTCTGGGGTGATGAGCAGAGCAGGGCGGAAGTGGAGCCTTCATCCTCCTTCTTGGAACTTACCTTCTTGGGGGACAGTCAGATGACACACAGATCATCAAGAGGATATTGAGGAGTGATGAGTGTTTGGAGAACAACAGACAGAAGCTCTGAGAACATTCTGGGTGTAGTAATTCCTGCTGAGCTAAGCCCTTTACCTCCCTCAGGTCCTATCCACGGATGCTCATGGCCACTGGAAAACATTCATCTCTTAGCTAAACTGTCACCTGCTCAGAGATCTCTTGTCTGACCACGGTAACGTTTCTCAGCACTTGGTGGGCGGAGAGGACCAGCAAGGCTGGTTGGGCTGGAGGAGGGGAGAATGGGAGGAAAACCGGATGCAGTCACGCGGGGCCTGGCTGGGAGTAGTGAGGAGTCTGGGTTTCATTCTAAGCAACATGGGAAGTTCCCAAAGTGTTTCAAGCAGGACGGTGACATCCTGTGATCTCGGCTTTTACTCCATCCCTTGGCCTGCCCTAGGGAGAAGGGATCCTACGCTGTGCAGAGACAGAGAAATGGAGGTGTGGATATAACTCTCTGTCTCTCTCTAGAAATAGACAAGTGCATTAACAGGTGGAGAGCTTCCAAAGACATGCTAAGGGATGTGGCCTTCATTCGAGTGGTGACAGGTGTTCTTTTTAAGCTTGGCTTCCACTGTCCTTCTGGGATGAATGACAGCCAGGGGCCACTGCCGTGGGTGTGATTAAAACTCCGACACCCCAATCATGTGAATCATTTTGGTGGGATCTGAGCTCGGATCTCTGCACTGAAGAATTCTGGGCCACGTTTCTAATTCTTCAACCATTATCAATTTCACTGCAAGTCTTCTTCCAAGGTGCAAGAAATGCCCAGAAGCTGATTTTTAAAGTGGTGAACCTATATTGTTACTAGCTTTGCAGCCAAATCTCATTTGGAGAGATGCTTTGTATGGTTCCAAAAGGGTTTGTTTGTTTGTTTGTTTGTTTGGGCTAAAATGGGCTTTGCTCCCCATTTGAAGTCACAATAGGATTTCTAAAGTGGAAGCCCAAAGACACTTACCTAGATGGTCAGATACAGACTCAGAGACAGATGTAGATAAGATACAAGGTAGAGATCTATGGGGTTATAGATATGGGCTATCTGAAGATAGAGAAAAAATACAGAATCCATGTATGTGTGTAGATCTAGAACAAAGATGCATAGAATACATGTAGAGAGCTATGAATGTGATAGAGAAGACAGGTGCAGATATATGTATGAAATCGGCACAAATCTAGAATGCAGCATAGACAAAGAATTTTCCTGCTTATTAGTCTAGCCACTCTTCTGCCACTTTATCTGTGCCATCAGAGCAAAGTTAGCGTCATGGATCTGGAAATAAGTCAAAGCCAGAAAAACGGTAAAGTCTCAGTGACATCACCCATTGCCAAAAGATTCTCCATGGAAGAAAAAAAAAATCCCAAGAAAGGAAAGTGTGTTTGGCCTTAAACTTGCTCGGATTCTGAAACCTCATCAACACAGTCTGGGAAAGATCCTCCACACGGATCTTCCGTGGCCGCTGTCCTCACGTGCCTTTTCTGGGTCACCTCCATCATCTCAGGAATTGATTTCTCTGTTGGAGGGCTCGCTCTCCCACTTTAATTTATGCCACAGCCCCCCGGGGATTCCTCGCCTTGGCACGAGAGCCCCTCAGACTCTCTCTTTCAGAAAGAGGAGACTGCAGCCCTTCCAAGAGAGACTATTTATTTAAGTGTTCTTGGCATTTGACACCACATTCTCTTGTGAACATTTTCCTATACGTGTTCTTCTAAGGGTGGGCTGTCATTTGCTTGATGCCCTTGAAAGGTACTAGCAGAAAACATATGTATTTCTAGCAGGTGCTCAAGTGTCGAGCCCGAGGCTGTGTGCCATTGAGCCACAGAATCAGGCCCAATCAGGACAGATGGCGGCTCACTGGAGGAACGATACCAAGACTCATCAGTCCTCGCCATTTCCCGGGTGGGAGACAGCCTCTGGGTGACTTCACAAGGTTCTAAAGCGCAGAAATTAGGGCAGCCGTTTGGCAGGGAACCTGGGAACCGGCGAGCGCTCAGAAGATCCAAATCAGAAGCGAGCACCATTGGAAGGGATGGGGAGGAGGCTACATGGGTCATTTCTTCCGGAGCCAACTCCAGACTCCGGAGGGAAGTAATAGCCGAAGACGAAATCATCATGTGGAGAAAAGTCTAAAGGAGATATCATTAGTATTTGTTTTAGACGGAATGTCTATGGTTATTTCTATTTATCTCATGTTCTTATGACTTCGGTTGAATTAGGGAGATCATTCTTGCTACTTTTACATCCTTCTGGCTAACGTGGGCGTGGAGGCAGGGAGGGTTGGGACCGCGCTCAGAGCCACACAGAGAACGGGCGGTGGAGAAGGAATCTCCCCCGACCCCAGACAGACGATGTTAAGCAAGATTCCAGTGCACACCAGAGAATGTTCTCGTCACCAGGGCTTAGGAGTTAACTAAACTTCTCTTCAGGGGCTTTATTGTTCTTTGACTATTGGCCATTTCATGATGTCTGCCATACTCACCTTTCATTTACTTTATTTCCTCCAGACTTTATTTTCTCGTGGCAACTTTAGGTTTGCGGCAAACTTGGAGGAAGGACCAGAGATTTCCGCTCTGGTCCTTTTCCCCACACATGCACGGGCTCCCCTGGGGGCAGCGCCCGCCACCCACCCCGGAGATGGGACATTTGTCACAGCTGACGAACCTGTGCTGACTCGCCATCATCCAGGAGGCTGTAGTCGACATTACGATTCGCCCCTGGTGTTAAACCTTCTGTGGGTTTGGGCAAATGTATTGTGACATGAATCCATTGCTGTAGAGTGATTTAGAGTGGTTTTACTGCCCTAAAAATCCTACTTTTTCTGTCGATTTATCCCCTCTTCCCTAACCCCTGGTGACCACCCATCTCTTCATGGTCTCCACAGTTCTTCCTTTTCTGGAATGTCATAGGCTTACAACCCCACAGTATTTAACCTCTTCAGATTGGCTTCTTGCACTTAGTAACATACATTTAAGGTTCCCCTGTGTCTTTTTATGAACAAATAGTTACTATTTTTTAGTGCTGAATAATATTCTATTGTCTGGATAGACGCCATCCACCTACTAAAGGAAATCTAATTTGTTTCCAAGTTTTGGCAATTACAAATAAAGTTACTATAAACAAGCCTATGTCTAAGTTTTTGCGTGGATCTAAGTATTCAGTGCTTCTGGGTAAATATCGAGGGGCACAACTGATGATTGTTTGTTAAGAGTATATTCAGTTTTTGGAAGAAACCACCAAACTGTCTTCCAAAGTGGTCAAACCTTTCTGCATTCCCACCGGCAGCAAAGGAGAGCTCCCGTCTCCATTCTGAACAGCATCGGGTGTTGTCGGTGTTTTGGATTTTGGCCACTCTGATAGGTGTGGTTGCCTCTCATGGTTTTTTTAATTTGCATTTCCCCGATGACATAGGGTGGAACACGTTCTCCTATGCTAATTTCACACCTGTAGTTCTTCTTTGGGGGGGTGTCTGTTGAGATCTTTGACCCCCTCCCTTTTTTTAAAATCAGGGTTTTTGTTATTGTTAAGAGTTCTTTGTATATCTTGGATAACAGAGCTTTGTCAGGTATGTCTTTTGCAAATACCTCCTCCCAATTTGTGGCTTGTCTTCTCACTCTCTTGATGTTATCTTTTGATGGAGTCGAAATTACCAGTTATTTCTTTCATGGGTGGTGACTTTGGGGTTGTATCTAAAAAGTCATCCCTGTGCCCCAGGTCACCTAGATTTTCTCCTAGATGTTTTACAGTTTTGTGTTTTGCAGGTTAGTCTATGATGCACTGAGTTCATCACTGGGAAGGATGTATGGTCTGTGTCAGATTTCTTGTTTCGTATGTGGATGTCCAGTTGCTCCAGCATTATTTGAAGAGGCTACCTTTATTCCCTTGCATTGCCTTTGCTTTTCTTCTCAAAGAACAGTTGACTAGATTCCCGTGGGTCTCCTTCTGGGCACCCTGTCCTGTTTCACTCATCTATTTATCTCTGCTTTTGCCAACACCTCATGCTCTGGATTGCAGTAGCTTTATAGTAAGTCCTGAATTCCTCTAGCATCAATCTTCCAGCTTCGTTCTTCTCCTCCAATATTGCTTTGGCTCTTCTGGGCCTTTTCCCTCTATGTGAACTTTAGAATTAGTGTGCGAAGCACAGAAATAACTTGCTGGGATCTTGATCAGGAGTGCATTGAACCCATAGGTCAAGTTGGCAACAATGGACATCTTGACAATATTAAGTCTTTCTATCCACGAACCTGAAATATCGCTGTGTTTATTTAGTGCTTCTTTTATTTCATTTGTCAGAGTTGTACAATTTTCCTCCTGTAGATCTTGCTCATATATTGTTATATTTCAACCGGAGCATTTCGTTTTTGGGTCTGCTAATGCAAATCGCATTTCGTTTTTAATTTCAGATTCTGCTTGTTTATTGCTGATAGACAAGAAAGTGATTGACTTTTTGTATTAACCTTGTATCCTGCAACTTTGCTGTGATTCATTTATTTTTCATGGTAATCCTGAAACTGGAATTTGTCCTTATGGTGATAAAGCAATTATCTATATGGAATTAATCTTTTTCAGTAAATGAACTCATGTTGGGCAGACAAGAAAAAAATCAGACAGTGTGGTTGGAAGAAAGGGTGAAAGGTTTTTTGTTTGTTTGTTTGCTTGTTTTCCCCCAGATATCCAGGTGGATGCAATGTCTGATTGATCCTCCTCCACTATAGCAGAAACCCCAGGTCCTCGTATGCAGCTGAGGGCTGGGTCATCACTGAACCAGTGTGCTCCACTCCCTTCAGGCTGGATGGTTCATTTTATGTATCGACTCGACTTGTTACAGGATGTTCAGCTCAGACACTTGGTTAAACTTTATTCTGGGTGTGTCTGTGGTGGTGCTTCTGGGTGAGGGTAACATATGAATTGTAACTAAAGCAGATTGCTCTCCCAGGGCTGGTGGGCTTCACCCAATCAGTTGAAGGCTTGCGTCGGCCCAAAAGGTTGACCCTTCCCTAAGTAAGACAGAATTCTTTCTGCTTTAAAACTGGGACATCAGCTTTTTTTCTTTCCTTAAGATTCTAACTGAAACATGGGTTTATTCTTTATCCAAAATTTATTATTGGTTAATTGATTTTGTTACTCCAGAAACCCTGACTAATACACGGGGCTCCTTTTCACTTACGGAGCCTGGGTTCCATCTAGGCTTTGGACCACAAGACCATAGACTCTCATGTGGTTTTCACCAGCAACCAAAGAAGCATAAAGGAAAGGAGAACGTCTCAGGTCAACATCAGCGAGGTAGAAAGAAACAGGGGTTCTTATAAACCATGCCTGGGAGAGGGGGTGAACTCCTCCCTAGGACAAATGTTAAATAGAGCTTGAAACTCTATTTTTTNTGAAACTCTTTTTTTTAAAAAGATTTTGTTTATTTATTGAGAGACACAGAGAGCATGAGTGGAGGAGGGGGGGGGAGGCAGAGGGAGAGGGAGGAGCAGATTCCCAGCTGAGCAGGGAACCTGACCCGGGGCTCAATCCCAGGACCCCAAGACCATGACCTGAGCTGAAGTCAGAAGCTTAACCAACTAAGCCACCCAGGCGCCCCCAGCTTGAAACTCTTAAAGCGTTTGCAAAAACTTTAATTTTTCAATTCTATTCTAAGCAATCATTTAAAAAAATAATTGGGTAAATGTTCAAAGATGCCAATGGATGTTCATCTCAGTGACGAATGCATTGGCATCTATCTATATGGAAGAATATAATTGAAAGCATTAAATTGANGTTGAAAGCATTAAATTGATTTAGGAAAACCATCTAATTGCATGAGATATTTTGGATACCTTGCAAATTTATGGAAGCCATGGATAGTTTCCTTTAGAGGTATATATTTTTATAAATACCACAGAGCTGTATGTAAAAATATAATGTGATGGAGAAGGGATTGGTAGGGTTTTCCATGTTTTATCTTTATCTTATTGTATATTAGTTTTCTACAATGGATACGATGCTGTTGTATTCAGGAAAATTACATTACTTTTTTTTTCAATGAAAGTATTGGAAAACTGTAAGTACAATGCCTAAATTATCTAGATCAACATCATTACTCAAGCATCTTTGCCACTTGAGATGCTCACATTTCTCCAATTTCTTTAACAAAACCTCCTTCCCATGCTAATTTGCTTGAGATAAATCATCATAGTTCACTGATTATATTCTTATTTTATTATTGCTGTGGGTAAAAATAATTTCACTATTGTCAATATTTGACTAAAAATATAAAGTACCATTAGATTGGTTTACCACTGTAGCCATGTCAAAACTGAAATGCTTTGAATATAAAATTTTCTGACTACCAGGAGAAAAACAGAAATTTGGTGATGGATTGAAGAACTTTCTCAAACATTTTATGTTGGTCTGTCATTGAAATCAGGTATGAAAACTGGATTTCTTGTGCCTCCTCCAGCCCACTTTATCCCAATGAGTCACCATGACCGTTTGCCAGCAGCGCAAACAAAAATCAACATTTGAATTTCAGTCTTCACCAGTGGAAAATATATATTAGACCATCCATGATGCTGTACTTTCCAGGGGGAGATATTTGAAACTAATTACTTTAGAGACAGAGGAAGATTAGTTAGTGCAATGAATTCAGAATCAATAACCCTCTTCAGAAATCTTGTGCCGTTTTTTTGTAACTAGATGAGGCTTTATCTGATTCAAAGTCAAGCTATTTACATCGAGTCCTGCTCGCCCAGTAAAAGAACCAAGCGTCACCTTCTGCTTTGGGAAGGTGCCTTGGTGCCTCCGTGCTCTCGGAAGCGGGATGGTCTACAGCGGGAGGAGAGGGGAGGGGAGAGAGGAGACGCGTCTCAGTGACCCAGACGGGACACTGACACCCTGAGTCTCAGGCAGAAGTGGCTCAAAACTCATCCAACCATAATTAAAATGGGTCCATTTTCCTGTATGTAAATGACACTCCCTAAAGTTGATTAGAAAGCAGGTAACAAGGAAAACACATCAAGATACTTTTCTCGGCAAGCAGTTACATTAAATAACCGCTGGTTACACAAAACTACACTGGGTCGCATTCTCTCCATCGTCGGTTTGTTTGAACATCATGTTGTTCGATGGAAACTCCCAAGTTTCCCCAGAAACCTAGAACTGTGGGGGAGCTGTGGGGGTGGCTCAGTCGGTTGAGCACCTGACTCTTGATTTCAGTCAAGGTCATGATCGCAGGGTCATGGCATTGAGCCCTGTATCAGGCTCCATGCTCAGCTGGAGCTGCTTGAGTTTCTCTCCTTCCCTCGGCCCCTCCCCCCTCAAAATAAATAAATAAATCTTGAAAAACAAAAACCTGGAGCTGTAATCTGTTGCCCAAATGCATTTAATAAATTTGGAACCCAGTGACTGCATCTCTTTTTCGTTGGAGATGCGCATTTGTTCCTTCATCTCAAGCACAGTGGCGTCAAAGAAAAACAACACCATGTTTCCTCATGTCTCTTGCAGCAAAGAGAAGGAGGAAGGAAAATCAATACGTGAGATCATCATTCTTCTCCATCCAGAGAAAATGGGCAGGGGTGGGTCATTATTCATCTCGGCTGTGAAAATTGGATTATAAGTATTGGAGGAGTGGAAAGCAAATTTTGAGAGCAAAATACATCCCTAACTTCATGACTGAGCGGCTCACTGAGGGATTTTTAACTGTATTAGCCAGTTTCAAGATGAGGCTGGACCTGTGGTTTCTAAGTTGTTATTCTTACTTTTTTAAATCGATTATTAAAATTACATGTTAGGGGCACTTGACTGGCTCAGTTGGAAGAGCATGGACTCTTGGTCTCAGGGTTGTGAGTTCAAGCCCCACGTTGGGTGAAAACTTACTAAAAAAAATAAACTGACATAAAAAAAATTTAAAAACTACAACTTACCATTTTTCACACACATAACTGTCTTCAGGGGGAATATTGAAGGAAAAGTTGGAATTTTATACGGAAAGACCCATTTTCTAGTGCACCTTTGTCAGCAGTTAAAAAATGCAAAGAGGCTCTAAGGATGTGTTGTTTGTGTTTTGTTTTGATGTTGTTTTTTGTTTGTTTTATATCAAGGGTCAGCAGACTTCTTCTGTAAAAGGGCAAATAGTTAATGTCTTAGCCTTTCTGGCAGAATCAGAATATTATATGAGTTTTTATACACCTATTTAAAATAGAAAGAAGAGGGGCGGTTGAGTGGCTCAGTCAGCTGAGCATCTGACTCTTGGTTTTGACTCAGGTCATGATCTCAGGGTCATGAGATCGAGCCCTGGGTCAGGCTCTACACTCAGCACAGAGTCTGCTTGGGATTTTCTCTCTCTCCTTCTCTCTCTGCTCCTCCCCCCACCACAGGCACATGCTCTCTCTCTCTCTCTCTCTCTCTCTCTCTCTCTCTCTCTCTCTCAAATGAACGGACACATCTTTCAAAAACAAAATAAAACGGGAAGCGCATTTTTGGCATGTGGGCTTCACCAAAGCAGCGGCAGCCCCTGGGCAGCCTCTAGCCAGCAGGATCCCTGAGCCTGGGAATGTGCATGACTTGTTCAAGGCCACTCATAGCTAATCGGAGCAAACTGGACCAAGCCAGCTCCCTGCAATTCTCCCAGCGTGCCTACGGTATTAGTCTTCCTCGCTGCTGTAACAGACTTTCACACACGGGGGCTTTTGTGGCTAAAATTAATGTGTTGGCCAGCCTGGTTTCTTCCCTGAGGCTCCCCAGGGAGAATCTGCCATTTTGCCTTTCCCAGCTTGTCCGTACCGTCGATATTCCTTCCTCCATCTCCAAACACCAAACCAGAGCGTCTTCACCTCTCTCTGCGACCCTGACCCGTCTTCTGTTCCCTCTTTCAGTTACAAGATCTTTACGGTTAGTACCTGGAGCCCATAATCCAGAATAATCTTCCTACCATAAGCCAGTTATCCACCTTAATTCCCTTTTGTCATGTGGCCTAACCTAGCCACAGTTTCCAGGGATTAGGACAGGGACATTGTGGGTGGGGAGGGACCCTTAGTCCGCCTCCAATACCTTGCTGTAATTGGTTTTTCTGATTAAAACAAATGTTCTAGCAGGCAGGTTTTTCCCAACTCTCATGGATACCTACCTATAAAGTACTTCTTTATGTACTATATACATAGTATATGCAATATTTACTATATACTATATACCCTATAAACTATATACCCTATACACTATACACTCTATATACTATATACTATATATCCTATATACTATATACTATACACTCTAAATACTATATACCCTATATACTATACACTCTATATACTATATACCCTATATACTATATACTATGTACTATATACATAGTATGTACAATATATATTATATAGTATATACTCTATATACTATATATAGGATATATACCCTTTATAATATGTACTATATACATAGTACTATGCACTCTATAGATGTAAGTTGAGCTACTGGACTGTTCTGTTTTATTATTATTATTATTATTTTATTTCTTAAGTAGACGTCACATCCAACACGGAGCCCAATTCGGGGCTTGAACTCTCGACTCTGAGATCAAGACCTGAGCTGAGATCAAGAGTCAGGTGCTCAACTGATGGAGCCACCCAGGCGCCCCTGGACTGTTCTGCAGATAAAGATGACACTCATAACCACATACGTCTTCCTACTTATCCACTCCCCCAACATATACATGTGCACATGCCTCTTTCTATATCAAGTGATTTAATAACACACAATACATAATTAAATACAAACTAAGGTGTCTTTTTTTCAATCATGACGCATATTTAAATCACAGTGATACACACTCAGGACCCTTTTCTGTTTCCCTCTCTAGGATGTGGTGTCGTTTGGCCCCTTTCTGCGTCATCCCTTCTGCTGTGGGACAAGGATCACGGCGAGCTGACACTTGTCTCCATCCACGTAAGCAATAAACTGCATCTAAGAGGGGTTTAGTGTGTCTCTGTTGGTGGACTCAGAACCGACTGCTTCAATGCAACGTTAGAAGCAGCTACAATGTTGCAGCTCATCCACTCAGAGCCAAGAGCAAAGACAAGTTGCTGCTATAAAGAAAGCATGCTGGCAGCAAACTCATAAAAATAAAATTCCAAAAGGTTTGAATTAAGATCAGGATTGAGTTTTAGCACGTTCACCTACTGCTGGAAGAGAGCATATCCCATACTTCATCAGGATGATCAACACCCGTATTATTATTTAGTGCAAAAATGTCTGGGCTGCAGAAACTCAGCCAGAGAGACACAACCACTGGTTATCATCCGACCATTCGCAGTGGCAATCCGGCCCAGAACTGCACTCTGGGATTGTACCGCTATTTTTATGTTCTTATAGCATGAAATCCACTGCCTCCTCATTCTGGAATAAATCATAGCTCTTTGTGAGACGTGGAGCCTCTGGTTTCCTGGAGTCTCACCTTGTGGTTCTTCATGACCCAGGGAACCGAGAACTGCTTTCTGGGAAGAGAGAGGCGGCCGCCTGGAGAAGGGGCATGGCACGTCTTAACAACCAAGGCCAGCCCGGAAAGCAAGACCACAGGGCTGGCATCCGTGCACCTGCCAGCTTCCCGTCCAGTGTCCTCAAAGTTGTGGTCCTATGAGATATGACAAGAACACCAATGACTAATGTCTGAGATCCCCCTTTCCAGGGGCAAGAAGGAATGAGAGGTTTTTAGAGTCCTATTTGTGCAGGATGTTTGCACATTAAAAATAGTGAAGTCAGGAACCCAGAGGATAAGCCCACACAAAGGGGAAAATGCCCACCTGCTGCCCCTGGAAGGGTGTGCCAGCCTCTTGGCTCTTTCCCTCAGGTTAGCAGGTCTAGTCCTCCAAGCAAAATGTTTCAAAAGGCTCCATAAAGCTATTGACCTCCAAGGCCCTTGTAAAAATACCCAGCAGCGTTGGTGACTGTATTACTATCTGAGACCTTGGTGACCCCAAAAGTATCGGATTGAATTGGACCGAGAACCGTCTCCAAAGGAAATGACCCTTTTGTAGTTAGGCGGCGTTTCTAACTATAGCTCATTTTTGCCCACTATTATTTGCTCCGGTCCTGAGTGGGAAACAGTGCTCAATGCCAGCCAGGCCACCTGTAGGAAGTCAGCGTGCACGGATTTGGAGGAGGGGTGGGGATACGTTCACATGCGCAGTGCAGGTGTCCCGGGTGACACGGCAGACTTGGGTTAACCTAGATTAGGAATCCCTGGATTCTGAAGGGCTCGACCCCATTTCCCTTCTTATGAAATAGTAGCGCCTGGATTGGAGTGGGGATAGGGGACCAGACATGATAATCTAGTGCAATATTTTGCTTCCTAAATGGACGGCGGCTTTTCACGCGTGGACTTGCCTTCTTAGCCTCAAAGCCGCGGTGAGGACCCACGTGCGACTTCTCGCACCTCTAGGGCAAGCGGCCGACTCTGCGTCTTCACCGTTTTCCCAGAGCTTCGTCCTTGAGCTGCCTTACTAACCACCGACAACCATTTTAACTCCCTCTCTGGCTTATTTTTAAGGTTGCTGCTATGTTTTAAGTGTCCTTATTTGGAAATCAAAGAGCACATGTTTCCCTATTTATAATGCTCACTTCTAGGAAAAATCCACGAAGGATTATAGCAGAACTGTCCTGTGCTGTTGCTTGTGCCAGAGAGGCATTTGGCTTAAGGTGAACCAGCCTTGGACCTATCGGCAGGTCCTTCGTTCATCCAACATGGTACCTATTATGAGCCTGGCTCCGTGCTTGTCCCTGGAGCTACGGGGACGAACGTGGCAGTTATAAGTTCCCTGCACATTTTAATGCAGAAATTCAGAGAATGATACAAGGAGACCAATAACCCGATAGTTCTCTGACTGTGATAAATATGGCAGATATCGATAAGAGGCCGGTGGATTGGATGGAGACGGACTAGGAGTTCAGCTCATCATACAGTGGCAAAGAGGGAAAGTTCTCTAGAATGTGGCGTAGGAGCCCTGCCCCCGAAAGGGGGGGATAAAAAAGATCCAGACTGTCTTCAGAGAGTGGCACGCAGAGAAGCGGCCAGATCCAAGGTCTCAAGGCAGGAGCAGACAGGGGCCGTCCAGAAACAGAAGACAGCTTGGATGGATACAGCACCGTGATGATTTACTGCCTCACTAAGCATCACAGAGAGCGGCCGGCAGACCAGTCCCAGAGACAGCTTAATTCTCCAGCAGCCAAAGCATGCATTCCAAGTACGGAGACGCGTGAGGTTTGCTCACCGTTCTTCTCCAGCAAACTTTATCTGGATTACCGTGGGAATACACGAATGTTCTCTTAAGCTCCCCGGATGGCCTCAAAACCCATCACTGAAGCAGTTTAGGCTCTGTTTCCAATCGTTTTTCTGCCGAGAACAACCTAAATGCAAACCATTCACTCCGTGACAGTCACAACAGAACTGGGGCTATTTTAGGAGCGGTATGAGCCACAGACGATTTGATACGAAATTGTTTGTCTATTAGCATCCGGGGTAATCAGATGAAAATGAAGCCCAGCATTACCCAGGATGGTCTATAAATTTAAGGAGTTATTGACGACTGTGTTCCTTCCCCGGTGGTTGTCTTTCTCACCTTTGTTATTGTTCAAGATCATTTTCATTCTTGCAAATGCTGCTTTCGGGTTTTCCACTGAAATGCCTTCATTTTCTACCAAGCTGCTAACATATTCAGCTTTTAAGCCTTGCTAAGCCTGGTCTGTCTGGACAATTGAGCTACATAGCTTGTGTTTTGCAACAAAACAAACTCTGTCGGAGAAGGCAGCCGTGGAAACTAAGTTGAAGATACACCTAGTAATAGGATTTATTTTCCAGTGGAGACAAAGTGGAACGAAAGGCTGGCATGCCTCTGACAACAGAAATTAAATCCAGCCATGATACAGCCTTGGTTTGAAAACAGCCTTTGATAATTGGAAGGATTTGAATGTTTCCTAGAGAGCTGATGATAATAAAGAATTGTTCATTATCTCAAAATAATATTTTGATTATTTAAAAATAGTTCTTTGGGGGCGCCTGGGTGGCTCAGTGGGTTAAGCCTCTGTCTTCGGCTCAGGTCGTGATATCAGGGTCCTGGGATCGAGGCCCACATCGGGCTCTCTGCTCAACAGGGAGCCTGCTTCCTCCNCGTGATATCAGGGTCCTGGGATCGAGGCCCACATCGGGCTCTCTGCTCAGCAGGGAGCCTGCTTCCTCCTCTCTCTTCCTGCCTCTCTGCCTACTTGTGATCTCTCTCTCTGTCAAATAAATAAAATCTTTAAAAATATAAAAAAATAATAATAGTTCTTTGGGAGGTAGACGCTGCATTTTCGCGAATGCTACAGACAACAGCAAATAAATCAGAAGGGATTTTCAAAGCTTGCAAACACCAGGCCATATTTTCCTTTTAAGGTTTTTCCTTCCTCAGGTTAGAATGATGACCTCATTATTCTGATATTGGAGCTCAGATGCTAGGTGAGTGTTACAAGTATAGAGTGACTCTGATGGTCTTTAAAGTTTTGACTGTCCCTTCCTTCCTCAGGAGCAAGCTGATATTCAGTTCAGAGCTTTGTGTTTGCAGGGGCAATGAGCATCACCTCACAGTCTGGTTGAAATCCTAGGAATAACAAGCCTCTGGAATGGACTTTTTCCGGCCCCAGCTGGACTTTACAAGAAGGAGGAAGGGACAGGAAAGGAAGCAGGGTAATGTCCTGTGCCAGCTTCGCCCTAGGGGCACCCCATGACGTGTTTGCTTCATGGCATGTCCGTCCCCAGCTCCCCGGCTGGAGCCAGTCAGAAAGGAGGCTGCGTGACATACCCTTTATATTGACATCATACATCTGTAGTCACCGAGTTAGAATCTGAAGTTCTGTGATTGGGGACAGCCAATGTCAGAGACAACCCAGTGTCCCAGAGGAACCTCAGTTCCCGGGAGCAGAGGAAGACCTGTCCCCAGTTCCAGATAAGCGTATCACGTGTCCCTGTCATACCCAGCACAGTGCCGGTGCATGATGGGAAACTCCCCCATCCCAGAGACGCGGGGTACCATGGGCTGGGTGGAGGGTGGAAAGGGCACATGACCAGGAGCAGACACTGTGGGGGGCTTGGGCCTGATGCCCTGCCCTGAGCCTGATTCCTTGTCACTGGAAATGGCGAGGCTATATACACAGAAGGGATTTTTCCAGTTCACCTAAATGCAAGGGCTGTCAGAGGTCCCGTGAGATAACACATAGAAAGTACGTAGTATGCTTTCAAATGTGGAAGGGTATGTTTTGTATTTCCTGCCGTAACAGTAGACCTGTCTTCATGGACCCACTGTGGGAATTTCATAAAGGGACAGGCATGAAGTGAGACCCTTGGGCACAGAGTCAGCATTTAAGATTAAACTAGACCGTTTCACTCCCACATTAAATGCTGGGAGGCAGGGAACATGTCTTCTTCAAAGAATCAATCTGTCAGGTCATAGGATCCAGGGCTAAATTGAGGGAAAAATCGAAGGCCACTGTGTCAGTCTTCCCAGACCCCACACCTCCGCCTCCCCTCCACAAACCTGCTGGCTAGCTGGGCTGCCCCCTCCCCGCCATGTCTGCCAGCCTGCGTGATGCCCCTAATGACTTTGTTGAATGCACCTCATGACCCACTGTCCGGGGCATAAGGTGTCCGGGGCTCATTAAAGATGAGCATCTTTGTTTCAGATTCATCCCTCGGAAGCCCTTCTTCAAGTCACAGTAAGTGCTGGAATTTTCACGCCTGGGGCCATTTGCTTTCCTCCCGCCATCTTGTCTGATGCTTGGCCTTGTTCAGGAACGTTCATTTCTGTGAAGGTTCATTTTTTAAAAATGTGACCCATTCTCTCCATCACAAAACCTGTTCGAGTGACAAAGAACCACAGTACTCTTTGCAGAAAAGGGAGTAAAGAGCCATGATATTAACAAACAAACAAACAAAAATAGCCAAGTGTGTTTTCTGTGCTAAATGAGGCACATTTGACACTGCGTTCTTCTCTGGACTAAGTTCAAGGAATAATGTATTGAGAAAAATTGTGTCTCAGCTTGATTTTTTTTTTCTGTATTCTGGGTGGCCCTTTCTCTCCTGTGTTTAAATATATCATAATAGCCCCTGGTTCCAAGTGTCGTATTGAGAGGAATAATGAAATACCATTAAAGTGGCACTTAGCCCAGGGCCCGACACCCAGTAATCATCGGATAATGCCATTGGTGGCTTCAGGAAACACTGTAGTGTACGGAAGTTCCCGAATGCGAGTGGGGGTCAACCTGGATCGAAGTTCGCATTGCCCCGATGATCTTTCCTAGATACATTTCTCGCTGCCCTGGGTCGTGCTGTGTGGGACGCTCCGGGGAGGGGCAATCTGTGCCCTGGACAGCTGGCTGCAGCAGCTTCAACACCATAGTAAGAAGTAGCCGAGGCCGCTGAAACCAGCCACCCCACTCACTCCCTGGGGCAGGCGGGGTGAACAGAGGCAAGAAACAGGCCAGGAGAGGGCCTTGGCCGGTGGGAGCCCCGCCTCCCCAGCTAAGGTGTGTGGTCACACTCTGTGCAGAAATGCTTGTGCCAAAGGAAACAGAACCAGTATTTCCAAAATGTCCGAGGTTTTCATAACATTCCGAAAGGCAGATGCTTCTGTCCCATCTCCAAAACTGTATACATTAGAAACAAGTAAAGGAATGTATTTGAACATTATTTGTGCCAAATAGCACGTGTTTGCAGCCTGCATTTGGCCGGGGGAGGTGGGGAGCACCGGTTTGCAACGTGGTCCGGAGGAACAAAGGCTGCTTTCTCCAGCTTTTCCCTTCCAATCAGATCAGAATATTTGACGTCGGAGAGAAACAATGCGGAGAGTTGAAGCCTGTCTTGTTGTCCATGGAGGTGCAGGGGAACTTGTGACCACGATTCAGATAAAGATGCATTTCAGAGCAAGTCTCAGCTTATGCAGCGTGGGACTAAGTGTGAAGGTTTGTAGCGGGAAGAGCCTCCGTGATACTCTGGCTCCCACTGAAAATTCCAGATATAATTTTCTAAACCTCGCTTTTTTGGGGAGGGGAGGGCTTGCATGTGCATATCATTCTTGAAATGACAACATTAGAGGGATGGGAAACAGATCAGTGGTTGCGAGGGACGGTGAGGGCAGAAGCAGTGTCCTTATGAAGGGCCACGCGAGGGCTCTTCGTGGTGATGGGGCTCCAGCCACGGCTGTGGTTGAACCACGGTCTCGCCCATACAACTGTATCTTCGTCTGCTCTGCCCGCTGAGTTTCTTGTCTGATACATTATCTACTTTTACATTATCTACTTTTACATTATTTTCACCCTCGTCTGATTTATGTGTATCCAATTGAAACCTCTTCCTGCCTCAGCAAGGCTCATTGCGGTAGTGGTAATGACCTCCTTCACTTCTGGGTAGTGGCAGAGATTGGAAGATGGTCTGGTTATAAGGGGTTAAAAACGGTTGTGTTTTTACAACTGGCTCACAAAATCCATGGAAATCAGCTCTTGTGACTTGGCAGGATCTTTTAGCACTTTGCTCCTACCTACCTTTTCCCTCTGCCTGTATGTTGAGGTGCAGGAAGGCTTAGGAAGAAAAATGGCCATGAAATCTTTTGATCATCTCCATTAGTTTGTAAAGGGGTTTGCATAATCCCCTTCTATCACGTGTATAACATCCCTGCTTCTGCCTGGTTTGGCATTGTTTGGATAAAAGAAAGTTAGGCACTGTGTGCTAATTATTCATTAGTAAGCGCAGATTAGTTGAGGCACGGAAAGGGCTTTTCTGATGGATTCGTTGGAAGAATCAGTGGGTGATTGGAGGACTCTGCAAATGACTTTGAACAGAGTTCTCGGAGTGAGTGGTGATTAATGAAAAGTAAATTGTGTAATAAATTCCAGCACTGACACTGTGATTAGAAAAATCGCTAGCCTGAGAAGTTCTCATTTCAGATTTCGGAAACAGAAAACTGCTATTTCCTGAAGCCAAATTTTCTCAGATCAAATCCCAGATACACTACTTATTTGCTGTGTGACTTTTAGGTAGATTGGTATTTATGTGCCTTAGTTTCCTCCTCTATAAAATGGGCGTGATGCCAGCAGTCGCAAGCACTTTCAGCAGCATGGCGTAAAGTACACAATCAGTAAGTGCCAGCAGTAATTGTCGCGACACACCGCATGTGTCAGTCAGGAGCCTCCAAGGAGCCTTCTGTCACACTCAAATGGGTCGTCCAAGAAATCATGATGTGCATGAACTCCTTAGCCAAGCGCAGGCAGGATTAGGGGTGAGCTTGCGTGGCGGTCTAGCTCTCTTCTGTATGCTGGGAACAGAGTAGGGAGCAAGGCAAAGCCTCACCTTCCACTGAGCTACTCAGTTCAGAACACAGACCATAGACACAGAGACCCCTTCCCCACCCCCCACCCCTGTCACATGGGGTGGCTGCCAAGGGCTGGAGAAATAGTTGCAAATTTCTTCGAGTGTTTCAAGTGTCTTCCCCCATAAAGTGGTAGTTTTGTAGGGAACTGAAGAAAAGCAGGACAGATGGGCATTTCGTGGAGAAAATTGTTTCAGATCAGGTCAGACCCTAGTCAATACCCAGCCCTTTCAAGTACTACTTGCATAACTTTGGCTAAGTGGCAATCTCTCTGAAACTCAATTTTCACATCAGTCAATCAGGGATTAAAAATATACGTCTCTTATGAAGTGACTGCCAAGACTAAATAACACCTTACATGTAAAATATCCACTAATGTTAGTACAATGCATCCGCTCAATAAATGAGCACTGAGTCTTACCAAGGTTCAGAGACCAAAAATCTTTGTCTTTCGCATATAATAGAACTGCACTTTAAATTCAGGGTGCCAGCCTGGCTCAGTGGGGAGATCATAAGTCTCTTGATCACAGGGTCACAAATGCAAGCCCCATGGTGGGCATTGAGATCATGTAAATAAATAAGCTTTAAAAAATTTAAAAAACCGTTGCACTCAATTCTGTAATTATTCCCTCAAAGTGCCATGACATAAGATGTTGTGTGTTGTGACAAATCTTTACATTGCAGTATTCATGTATTTTATTTATTTCCAGAATTCCACATTTGGATGAAATTTGAATATAGCGGATTATCATAAATGTCCTGCTGGCACATTCTGGGAGTCTATATGGAAAAAAAAAAGTGAAAACATATTTATGGCTACTTATTTATAGCATCTGAAGACCCCCTTCTTTTTAAAAATTTACTCAAGTCTGAAATGGATAAAAGGCATGGTAATCATATTTCTTCTGATATTCTCCTGCATTTTGTCGATTAGGAATATAGGAATAAGTAATCCTTCCATGAGCCTTCATTCCGTTTTATGTCTTTCTTTGTTGATACAAATGCACGTCATTTCAACCGGTGTGAAATAGCTTTGTTGTATATATGGGTCGCCTTGCTTAAAATCAAATACCTATTGTTCTCTTTTGAAGGACTTCAGAGTGTGTGAATGGCAAGCAACTTTCAAGGTAATTATGTTCTCTCTCCGATGTATCATTCAGTTCCATGTAACAACAGAAAATCATCTCAGCATGACTGATTCCTGGATATGCTTCTCAGTATGGCAAAATGTGATAGCCTGACCACATAAGTACATATTTGCGTAACAAGGGCAATCAAATAAGATACATAGGAGCATCTTTGATCAGCACAAGAAGTTTGTGATTCATTGTTTCTTTATTTTAAAAAACCTGTTGATTATTGGGATTGACTTAATTGGTGTGAAGTTATTTGATAATTTATGAATTGATCAAACTTCTGAATAGATAAGAATGCCAATAGTCAGCAATTTTGTCTATGAACCTGGATATGTTTCACACACACACACACACACACACACACACACACTCAAGGCTTCATCAAAGAAGACATTTGGACCATGATTTGAGTCTGAAAGCAGTAATTTTTCTTTTTTTCTATATGGACATTGAAGATGCTCTTAACAATGAGCTATGGGAAAATAAGGACCAGGGAACATTGACGTTAAAAGGTTATTTATTGGGCGCCTGGGTGGCTCAGTGGGTTAAAGCCTCTGCCTTCGGCTCAGGTCATGATCTCAGGGTCCTGGGATCGAGGCCCGCGTCGGGCTCCCTGCTCAGCAGGGAGCCTGCTTCCTCCTCTCCCTGTCTCTCTGCCTACCTCTCTGCCTACCTGTAATCTTTCTCTCTGTGTCAAATAAATAAATAAAAAATCTTTTTAAAAAAAGGTTATTTATTTGGGAAAATAATGAGTGAACAAGGAATAGCCAACCATTCAAATCTNAATCTTTTTTAAAAAAGGTTATTTATTTGGGAAAATAATGAGTGAACAAGGAATAGCCAACCATTCAAATCTTTGTACTGACTGTGGTCCAGAATGACTAAACATCTCCCCCCAAGTTTGTACATTACACTCCACTGTAAAAAGGCCACGGAGTTTCCCCAAACAAACATACCCAAATCCTCCCTCACTGTGATACTATGACTCCTCCACTGTAACAGCTGATTGGTATGGAAAACTAATTTCCTTTATTCATCAAATATTTGTTGAATGCCTGTGATGCGCCAGGAATTATAAAAATAAAGTACCAATGATTCTTCCCTCAGAAACATAAATTGAACATTGAGAAAACCAAATCTAAATTAGAGTAAGGCATGGGGTTAAAAAGTCAGGGATGGCGGATGGTGCATACAGAGGCAAAAGGTGGTTAGGACACATGTCTGGTTCTGGTCAAACTCCTCTCAAATTCCAAATTAGTCACCTTAGAGGGGAAGGACTTCAGTCGCTTTCAGAGAAAGGGGTGCCCAGATCTTCATCAAGTGTGCAAATGCTTATATTTTCATTTAGTTCTGCTAAATTTTGCTTTATATATTTTAAGGCTATGTTATTGGATTCATACAATTTTAGAATGGGTATAATAAGTTTTTGGAGGATTCATTTTTCCCTTTTTCTTGTTCAGTTTCATTAATTTTTTCTATGTTAAAGTCGACACTACTAGTATGTACAAATATAGAACAGTTATAATTTCCTGGAGGATTAACTTTTTCTGATTGTGAATAATCATTTTATAACTGTAATATTTCTTAGTTTAAATTCTATTGGACCAGATATTAATATAGCTATAGATTTAATTGTGTGGTATACCTTTTTTCAACCTTTGACATTAAATTATTTTGTGTACTAATTTTACATGTGTATCTCCTATAAGTCATTTATGGTTTTTATTTTATTTTATTTTTTGTTTTCAGTGAAACTTTTCATTAATGAACTACATATTTTAATATATTTTTTTAATTTTATTTTTATTCTTTGCCCAAGGGGTACAGGTCTGTGAATCATCAGGCTTACATCTTTCACAGCATTCACCAAAGCACAAACCCTCCCCAATGTCCATAACCCATCCACCCTATCCCTACCCTCCCACCCCCCAGTAACCCTCAGTTTGTTTTGTGAGATTAGGAGTCTCTTATGGTTTGTCTCCTTCCCCATCCCATCTTGTTTCATTATTTTTCCCTCCCTACCCCCCACGACCC
>LNAC01000056.1:5165795-5286208 GCA_002007465.1 Ailurus styani
CTTTCTTTCTTTCTTTCTTTCTTTCTTTCTTTCTTTCTTTCTTTCTTTCTTTCTTTCTTTCTTTCTTTCTTTCTTTCTTCCTACCCTTCCACTGTGAAAACATGAAGTCTGGGCATCAGAGAAGAGCCTGGAGATTCAGTACCTAAAATAACATATTTTCACTCTTAGCTAGAGCAACTTAAGTCTCTTCTTCTTGCCTCATTACCCCCTTCCTCAGACTCCATGAAAATTCTCATGCATTGTATGGTTCCTGTGTTCCAGAAAGACCCTAGGTTAAAAAAGAGTGAAATCTGAGCCTATCAAAATTCAGCACGAAGAAGTGGAGCAGAATGTGACAATGTTAATAATGCAATTTGCTTTGGAAGCTGCTTGTGAAATTTCTCTTCTCTCCTCCGGGGCACGGCTCAGGTGCTATGGGAAGCATTCATTGTCAGAGACCCTGAATTTCAAATACATTTTAAGTGGAGTGCCAAATACTGCCAAGTAAGGAGTGCTAAATTAACTGCCCCTGAATGTCTCCACTTCTGCTCAAGATAGGTCAGGAATATCCGGAGGCATCACATCGGACAGCAAGTTAGGGGAAGGCAGAGGGACTTTCTAGCTGGGTGGGTTCCCTTGCTGCACATCAGTTTCTTTTTACATAAACTGAGAGGTATTGATGGTCCCATTCAGTGCCAAAACAACGTTATTACGTTTTAAAGCCGGAAAGGTAAATTGTCTTATGTAACTGAAAAACCAGCTTTAGGCAAAGTTGGATCAAGGCGGCAGCGGGTGGAGGGTGATGCTAAAAACGTTACCATCGGATCTGCCCTCCTCTCTGTGGTGGCTTCAAATTTATGAGCTTCCTTCAAACTTGTAGCAGAGATGTCTGCAGGGAATTCTAAACTTCATCTTTAGAGCTTTGGATCCAAAAGGAGAAAAGTGCACTAAAAACCTTATAATCTTAAACTCAAAGTCCCGCGTAGTTGGTTAGAGATCATCATTACTGACATCTTCATAGCTTATGATCCCAAAGGAAAATGACAGTATATTGCTTAGAGAAACTATAAATATAATGATAGAGAAATAGCTCATGCTTGGGGATCAGAACACTCAACATTGCTGAGAGGCCAATTTCCCCCAAATCGATCTATAGCGTCAATGAAATCCCGCCACCATCCCACCAGGCTTTTTGACAAGTTGAATGTGGGGGCAGGCTTTGAGGCACCCCTCCAGGGGTTTGTGCCTCTGTGTGGGCTCCGCCTCTTGAGTGGAGACTGAATCCGTGACTTGATTCTAACACATAGTATACAGCAAAGTGATGGGATGGCACTCCTGGAATTACATAAAAGATAATACTGTCTTGTTTTAGAGCAAACTGTGGGTTTGCTCTAAAATCTTCCTATGCCTCTGTCTGTCTCTGTCTCTCTCTCATTTGCTGGCTTGAAATAGGAAGTTTCTGTGAATCCCTACAACAGCAAGGGAACGAATTCTGCCAACAACTCAAGAGGTTTTGGAAGCTGATTCTTTCCTGGTCAGGCTTTCAGATGAGGATCCAGCCCGGGCAGCCACCATGATTGTGGTCCCGTGAGACCCTAAGCAGAGGATCCGGAAAAGCTGGGTCCACATTCCTGACCCATAGACTCAGTCGAACAGTAAATGTGTTGTTTTAAGCTGAATGCTTCTGATAACAGACTATTATAACTACGAAGAAATAACACACTGAGTCTAAAATTCGTAGAGAGATGCAAAGGACCCAGAACGACCATGTAGGGCCAGAAAAATTTCTTTGGCTTGTCTAATAATTAAATTAACATAATAGTTTAACAGGAGAAAACCCAGTTTCCTCCATACAGGAGTCCCTTAAAGATATGAGACTCCCTGGCCACAGCAAATTGAGGTTTGCAGACCATCCTGAGCTAAGGAAAAGGGACCAGGTGCTTCAAAGGGAAGGAAGACAA
This sequence comes from Ailurus styani, assembly GCA_002007465.1. Lineage (NCBI taxonomy): Eukaryota > Metazoa > Chordata > Mammalia > Carnivora > Ailuridae > Ailurus > Ailurus styani. Next base: position 5,167,736 of record LNAC01000056.1, read on the forward strand.
TTTACAGGAAGATAAGAAGAGTAGGTGTTTTGTAAACCAATGTTTGCCATGCCATGCAGATAAGTCTTTCTGGTGTAAAACGTTTCCTGGATGGCTCAGCTGATAGAGCATATTGATCTCAGAGTTGTGAGTTCAAACCCCATGCTGGCTATAGGAGATTAGCTAAAAAAAATTATCTCTGCTAATAGCTCTCTTCCTGGTATTGATTTCCTACCTAAACTCTTCTAGGCACTTAAGGAAGAGGTATAAAGCTCTTCCTGAGTCTCCCTGCCCAGATTATCTCCAGTTTGAACTAATCCACCCACCCAAGTGGCACATTTTGGGGTGGTGTAGTGTACTCCCCCTCAATCAAAACATGCTCTTTTCATAAAGAGCAACATAGCTGGAGAGCTTCCGTTATTTCTCCTCACAATCTAATACAGAGCCCCGACCTCCACAACAGTCTAGCATCGGCACGTAGATTGACATGGAGATCGTTGGAACAGATGGGAATCTCAAAACACAGTTATGCAAACATTCTCCATTGATCGCCGACAGCGTTGCTCTGATAATTCAATGGCCAATTTTCAACAGAGTGTTAAAAACATTTAGATGGCCTTACACATTAAAAAAAGAAGAAAAGGGGCACCTGGGTGGCTCAGTGGGTTAAAGCCTCTGCCTTTGGCTCAGGTCATGATCTCAGGGTCCTGGGATCGAGCCCCACATCGGGCTCCCTGCTCAGCGGGGAGCCTGCTTCCTCCTCTCTCTCTGCCTGCCTCTCTGCCTACTTGTGATCTGTCTCATCTCTCTCACTCTGTCAAATAAAAAATAAATAAATAAAAATAAAAAAAGAAGAAAAGAACCTGGATCCTTAGCTTGCTACATTTCCAAAAATTAATTCACATTGAACCATAGATTAAACTGAAGAGTTACAGCTGTGCATCTTCCAGAGGAAGACAGAGGAGAAAGTGTAAATGACCTTCTTCTGGGCAAAGATTTTTCGAATAGGACAAAAAGAGCATAAAATATAAAGATGTGCATTGTGACAAATTCAAAATTAAAAACTGCTTTTCTTCCAAAGATGTTTTAAGAAACTATGGGATGCGTTGGATGGATTGGGAGAAAACATTTGAACTATACCTATCTAATAAAAGACTTTTACCCAGAAGGCAGGAAGGTCACTGACAGGTCAATGCTAAGCATACTGACATCCCAAAGGAAAGAAACAAGTGCAAATGATCTTAGCAGACACTTGGAGAAAGATATATAAATGGTAAATAAGCTCAAGAAAAGATACGCAACAACATTAGCAATTCGGTAGATGCAAATTCGATTCACAGTAAAACATTACTCCATGTTCACCAAAATGCCTAAAACTGAAGACTGAAACCACCAAAAGCTGGGGAGTCGGACTATTTCTGGCTGGAATGCAAAGTGTTATGGCCACTTTGGAAACGTGCAACAGTTCCTTAGAAGAGTTACGCAAACACTTACCATATGTCCCAGCGATTCCACTCGGGGCGTTTACGCAACAAGCAATGAAAACTTGAGTTTGCACTGAGATTCTAATGTACAAAACTGCTTTGTTTAAAATAGCCCCAGACTGAAAAGAACCCAAACACCCATCTGCAGTAGAAGGATAAACAAACTGTGATGTATCCAGACAATGGAACGCCACTCAGTAATTGAAAAGAGCAAATCACCCTTTCACAGAAACGTCTGCGTGGATCTCAAAGCACCTGCCAAGGGAATGAGGGCAACTACCAAAGGCACCATAATGGAGCGATTCATGTACGTGGAATCTATAAAAGCTCACGTGTAGGGACAGAAAATTAGCGGTTGTGTTGGGGGGGGTTTGGACAGTGACCCTGCAGGCACAGGAGGGGACATTCGGGGGTGGTGACAAGCTTCTGTGGGGTGGCTAGTTCCTGGCTGATTACATGTGTCAAAACTTATAGAATTACATACTTATAACTTGAATTGTACTGAATGTAAATTGTACCTCAAGATAGCTGATCAGACATACGTTGACAATATAAAATAGTGTACTTTAGTTAAGACGCCAGGAGAATATAGAGGTGAATAAAACATGACCCATGTTCCCAAGAACTGGCCGTCTAGAAGAAGAAACAGGCATGTGTATCGTGAGCTATAGTCCACAGCAAACTGTGATGACTCATGTGATCTCCTAAGAATCGAGTTTGCATTTTCTCTAAGTAATAGGGATTCACCACAGGGATTCAATAAAAGGACGTTACATTTCTCTTATAGAAAAATCTAGTGGATGTAATTCAGGAGCTCAGTGAAGTCAAGGTGGACATCTTTGCAATTTTTCAGGCTTATTCCTCATGGTTGCATAAATCCCGCTGCCTCTCCAGCCCTCACGACCTCATTCCAGGCCAAAAAAAAAAAAAAAAAAAAAAAAGGATAGCACAAAAGGAAAATACCTGCCAGGTTTCCCATGCACACAAGGAAAATATCTGCCAGGTTTCCCATGTATCAGTGTACCCAAAACATCCCAAGAACCTTCCCCTCCACTGGAGACAATGCTAAGCTCTTATTAGTCAGAATTGGGTCAAATCGCCACCCACAGCCGCAGTAAAGCAGAGAGAAAAGAAAAGAGTCGTGCTTTGAACAAAATATGAGTTGCTGAGTTTAACAGAGGAAAGCAGAATGCACAGAATAGGAAGCTAAAAGAGATGATCACGTAGCAATCAAAGTTAGTGCTGTAAAGGCATTGTAAGAGAGGAGGGATTCAGTTTGATCTGAGAGAAAGCACTGAACCAGAATTTCATACTGTGAATTGCAAAGTCTCTTTTCCCACCCCTGGGATTTCATTGTTTTACTCTGACTTGTGAGCGCAGCGGTGCTGGAGCGCTGTGAGCGGAGACAGGGATCCGGGCTCCTCCTTTGCCCAGAGCCACGGATGCCGAACACAACTGTGCTTCCGGACGCCACAGAGACGACTCATGACTTTCCACACATCCGGAACCCAAGAAACCGGAAGCTAACTTGAGCCAGTGAATCCCAGCAATGAGGAGAACTTTCTCTGTCTCTCAAAATACTGGCATTTCAAAGGAGCCTCACTGGAACTAAACCCGGTTTTTGAAAATCGACGTTAACCTTGGGTCTCAAGGTAGGTCATTTGCTTGACACGGGATCTGCCACAGAACGGTGTCCAGGGTGAGTTCAAGCTGGGTATTTCAATGAGTGAGTCGTAGCCTTCATTCAGTTACTCCTCACTCATTATTCACTCGGATGTTGCGGGTTTGCTGGTGTGCTAGTTAGTGGGGTCAGGCTTTCCTTCCCCGGGCGGGACACAGGTCCTGAAGAATCGCACAGCCAAATGCCAGTTTGGGAGGTCGGGGAATTCTTCCGTGGGCAGCTGTCTGCTGGTCTCCTCCTTGGCAGATGAATGAGGAGGAGATGAGAAGATGCAGATGGAAGAGGTAGGAGTCCTGGGCGGAGGGTCAGCCCATAGCCAATCACCCCTGGGGGCAGGAGGGACCCTAACAAATGTCAGGAGCTCAGCAAAGGTCCCGAGAGGCTGGTGCTAGAAAATGAGGTGGATGTGAGGGAGGAGGGGGAGGAGGAGGAGGAAGAAGTGGGAGCCAGAGGACGCTGTTAGTTGGAGGAAGACAGGACGTTCTTCTGGAACAGGGAGGAGGTACCACCTAATGGGAAGTTAAAGCGTGACCTTGGCTGCAGTTGGGGGACCTGGTTTGGGGGGATGCGGATGGGGGGATTTCCTGCCGTGCGTGCAGCTGTTGAACGAAGCGTGAGGACATCTCGTGATGCCACGCCCCGTCGCTAAGGGTTTGGGCTGCGGTCTCTCATTGACTTCTCAGCACAACTAGAGGAAGGGAGAAACAGGAACATCTCTGTGGTGCAGAGGAGGAAACGGAGGCTCAGAGAAGCACAGGGGTTTGCAGGGTTCAGGCTGGGACGTGACTCCAGGTGTCTGGCTTCTCGGTGCGTGCTCTTCACCACGGAGAGCAGTTGCTCCAACAGGTCTGAGCAGCCTCAGTAATGCTTTGCAGGAGGGGGTTGTGCACAATGTCACTGACGCTGCAATGGGCTCCGATGAGACAGATGGATACGAAGGTACGCACCTGGGAGGCGCATGCAGCATGAAGAATTAGGAGCATGCACGCTCGCGGGGACCCGATGGGTAAACACGCACATTGTCCAGACCAAAAAAAAGGGGGGCGGTAGGGTTTTGGGGATGGTGGACTCCCCGGCCAAGCGGGTGCAGACGCTGTCCCTTTCTGCCTCGGGCTCATTGCTCGGCAGATGTGGAAGCCCCGAGTTGCCGGACGGTACGGCTTCTCCGGGAGCTGTCAGAGCCGGAACGGAATGGGGAAAACCTCCCAAGTCTCACATTCAGGTAATCAACTCTGTTTTTGTCTTGAGCATCGTACAGTTTGACCCCGAATGGGCAAAGCAGATGAGAAACAGGCCCTTAGAGAAATCACTGCCTGCAGAGATCTGTTTAAAACCTCGAGATTCGATTTCTGGTTTGGGATTTGAGCAGCACTGAATTGTTTCAGACCAGTAGTCCAGACGCCGTGCGCACAGCCTCGTGGGCCTGGTGGCGGCTGCTTCTGAGCGATGGCAGCGCTCCTCGTGACTTGAGGCCGCGGGGACCGGCTCCGGCTCCGTAAGACGCGGGCTGCACGCCTGAGCCCGGAGGCACGGAAGAATGAACTCGCCTAATCGATCACAAGGCACGGTGCGCAAACCCCCCGGCATCCGAGGGCGTTATCAGTCCAAATGACTGCCTGTTTTCCGTCTCTGCCCTGCGAGGAATTGAAACCACTGCTTTGAATCACAAATTTAATAAGAAAACCAATGACAGGGGAAAAGTAAGTTGAAGTAAGCGTACAACTTTCTCCTGAGTTAGAAGCCGCTCTCTCTTGCTGATGAGTGGGCACGGTTACCGTGAACTAATTAGATTTGCATATGCAAACGAGGCCAGGGAGTCTAATGCTGCCTCTGGCTTCACCTTCCACGTGCTCCTTGGAAATCCTAACTAGAGGTACGGACATAATTTAGCAACACAGTGAAAGTAAAATCCAGTTGGAATGGGAAATTCCATTGATTTTTTTTTTCCTGTGGGCAGAAATAAAATAATTTAGTGCTTTTTGAACTCATGCAACTATTAGCCTTCGCCAGTTCCAATGAAATGTCTGAGGAAGAAATGATTCTGTCTGTTAGTGAAAGACTGAGTCAAACTGAGGGTCGAGGTCTTTTTAGTGCATGAAACCTATCAATAAATACACACGAGGAAAAAAAGTGCATTTTTTAAAATTCAAAGTAAATTCCGTGCTTTTTCTTTGATGTAGAATAAAGATTTTTGTTGTGCTGTTGTTGTTTTATATTTAGGTTTTGTTCTGCCTTTTTTTTTCTCTTTTGTGGTAGGCCCCCTTGGGTGTGGGGCTCAGTGTGGGGTCAAAGGACCCTGAGATCATGACCTGAGCTGGGATCAAGAGCTGAATGCTTAACGACCGAGTCACCCAGGTGCTCCTCTGCTTTACTTTTTAAACAAATCAAACCACTAGGTTTTACATCCCACAAGGACAGGTACCAAAGCCCTTTGGGACACCAACGTCCAATATGAGTTGTCTCAAAGGATGCTGGGAACTTCCGTGCGTCTTCAAACACACGTGCCATCACTGCGCACGGCCCCCTCACTTGTCTTGTAGGGTGTAAGAATCATGGACAGCTCAAATGTTTTCAAAGACGGTGACCTATATGGGATGCTTGCGGATTTGAAGAGTTCAGAAGTCTAGAAAGTGGCGAAATTCGGGGTATGTTCTTTTCCTCTGCCCAAGTCTTGGCTAAATCTCACCCCAGCTGTGTTTCCTTCCCTTTTGCTGGATCAGATCAGTGTGTCCCAGCACTGAGGACGGCGTCAGTTTCCAAACAGAAAGCACGTACAGCCTGTTTATGGTTACTGCGTTCCACCTCCTAACCCTCTGATTGTAAAGAATACTGATAAATTGCATTCCATCCCCTTTCTTCCCGATTCAGCGAGGAATACTATCTATTTGCAGAAACACTCTGGCAACTTCCTTCCGATAATCTGATTTCAAAGCCAAAGGGCTTCCGGCCTTAATAAAAGGTAAACATAGCTTATTGTTCTTAACCTTTAGGAGAACCCTAAAATGACTGTCCTCCAAACCAGAAACCAGTCTATCACTGAGCGTCTAAACCAGCGGCTCTCGACTGGGGCCAGAGTAGACCTCGCGGGGAAACTTGGCAGCATGAAAACATTTTGGGTGTGAATCTGCAGGTGCTGGAAACCCGGTGTTGCTATGGCAACCAGCTCCCAGAGCCCAGGGATGCTGATAAGCGTGTCTCGGTTCGCAGGGCAGCCCACCCCGGAGAACGCCCTGGCTCTGTGTCAACACCACTCAGGTTGGAAAACCCTGGTTGAAACCAAATGGTCGACAATTTAGAAAGATTTCTCACTGGAGGGAGAAGGGATTATGTCAGTGTCGAGAAGCAACTCTGTTTCAATGAGGCAAACTATTTTTACAACATGCTCACGTCTGTGGTCATCGCTGCTTCAAGTCCTGCATGGACTTGAGTCCCCGGAGACATAGATCAATTCCTGTTTATCAGCAGAGAGAAAGCCGGGACACTCTCTGCAGATGGTTCCAATTCCCAGCACCTTCTTGGTGGTGCAAGACCTGCGCTGACTCGGAATCCAAAGCTCCATATTACAGTGTAGAAAGGCTCCAGTTGGATTTTAAAGATTCGTCTGGGTAATAGTAAAGGTTCAATAATTGATGGCTTTCACTAATAGCTCTAAATTGCAAATCAATGTTCTTTGTTCTCTGCTTCCATAAATTAACGTATTAAGGAGGGGGAAAAAATCCATGTGTGACCCTTGAAAAATTTTGCAAAAATCTAATTTGGCTTTTAAGAAACAAAAGCATGGTGTCATTAATATCTGGTATTTTCAGGAAATGAAAAACTAAAAATCACTAATTATTATAAGGAAATCTGTATATTCCTGCCCAAATGTTAGTATTTGTTTTCAATCATGAGATAATTTTGTGGAAAAATGTCACTGTGCAGAAGTGACAAACAGCTCTTCAACATAGATATACATAAATAGATTTCCTGTGAATTTTCTAATTAGATTAAAAACATGAAAGAAAAACTCTGACTCTTTTCCCTGCCATAATTTAATTTGACATTTACAAATATTTTGGCTATATTTTCATTTTTTAAAAGATTTTACTTATTATTTGAGAGAGAGAGAGAGAGAGAGAGAGAGAGAGAGAGAGAGAGAGCACACACTGAGCAGGGAGAAGCAGACTCCCCACTGAGCAGGGAGCCCGATGTGGGGTTCGATCCCAGGACCCTGAGATCGTGACCTGAGCTGAAGGCAGACACTTCACCAATTGAACCACCCAGGTGCCTTTGGCTATCTTTTTAAACAGGAGCTCTGTAGGGGAACAGCTCTGCAGTGGTGAGTATCCATGAACGCATCCACAGAAGCCACTGAAGCAAAAGCTAGAGCCCACCTCTGGGAGCTCAGACCACACCTCATGGGAGCTCAGAAGGATCCCTGGTAATTCTCCCAGAACACGACAGGGTTGGAGGCCTGTGGAGGCTGCGACCCTCTCCCTGGAAGGCTGTTGTGAGGACTGGCCTCCTGGGCTCTGAGCAAGTAGGAGGCTTTTTCTTCCATGTCCCTCACATGGATCATAGAGCATGAAAGCACTGAGCCACAGTCCAGGACGACTCAGACATGAGGTGGCAGTCACTTTGTGGTGTCGTTTGGCCCCTTTCCGCGTCATCCCTTCTGGTGTGGGACAAGGATCCTGGCGAGCTGACACTCGTCTCCATCCACGTAAACAATAAACTGCATCTAACAAGGGTTTATTGTGTCTCTGTTGGTGGAATCAGTCTGGCCTTCACCTTGAACTTGTCTGGGCATCTCATGCCTACAGTGAAGAAGAGCCCATGTGGAGCATGGATCAGGGTGTGGCAGCCGAGCAGAGAAGCAGATAGGATGCTGACTTGAGATAACTCATACTTTGGGGAACTCAAATGCCAGTAGGTTCCAGGGAAGGCAAAGCAAGGAGGAAAATGAGATTATTGCACATACATAGGGAACAATGGAAAGTACGTGGAACCAAAGAATCGGGCTTCTTCTACTAGGGGGCTGGGCCAAGCTCCAGGCAACTGTTGCCATGGAGAAACGTGAGCTTGAATCGACTGTTTCTTCCTGATAATTCCATCAGCATATAACGCGCATTTGATTCCATCATGGTTGCCATTTATACAAGAGATCCCTTCTGATTTAACCTGCACAACCACATTCTCATCCTGGTTCTGCTACTTCCAGACTGGTTGTATTAAGCAATTGATTTTTTTTTCTATTAAGGAGGAAATAATATCAGCTTTTATTAGTTTGGGAGATTTCAAATACACACAAAAAATTGCAATAACAGAAACCTGACTCCAGACTACCTTAGAAGACAAGGAACTTGCTCATTGTGTACAACAGGCAACTGTGTACATAGCTAGTTGGTTTAGGGTCTCTGTGGTGTTGTAAGAACATATTTTCTCTGTCAGAGGTAAAGGAAATCTCCCAAACAATCTTCTTCACACTCTGCACCCAAGGACTGAGGCTCTCCAGGACACGGATCCTGAGAGGTGAGGTCAGGCCAGAGTAGAGCACCATCCCGTAAAGACTCTAAAAACCACCTTCTAGATATGAACGTAAGGAACCCTTCTCAGTTCATCCTGTGAGGCTCAAGACTGCATGGACACCACAACCCTACAACACTTCAACTGGGAAGAAAACTACAGATGAATGTCTCTTATCAAGACAGACACGAAAATCCTCAAGAGAAGAGTAATAAGCTAATAAAGCAATATATAGAAACCATGGCCATGTGGGAATTATCTCGGCTGTTTTAAGGGTGCCTGGCTAGCTCAGTCAGTGGAGCGTGTGACCCTTGATCTCAAGGTCATGAGTTCTAGCTCCCCTTTGGGTGTAGAGATTACTTAAAAATAAAATCTTTTTTAAAAAGTTGTTTTACATCTGGAGATCAATTTGTGTGGGACACTGTATCAATAGAATAAAGGTCGATGACCACATGATCATCTCAATAGAGTCAGAAAATATTTTGTGAAATTCAAAACTCTATCATGCTAAAAAGCTTAATAAAATAAGAGCATAAGCAAGTTTCTTTGAACCCAAAATATCACTTATAAACATCCCACACTTCACAACAAACTTAATGGCAAAACACTGTTTCTTCCCAAATGTCATGGAAGACACAGATGTTGGCTTTTGGAACTTCTTTTTTGCAACTCCATTGTCCTGGAGATTTCAGCCAAGGCAATTAGGCAAGAAAATGAAATGTAATGCATCTAGTTTGAAAAGGAAGGAGTGAAACTATGCTGTTTACAAACGGCATGATCTCATATTCAGAAAATGCTTAGAAATTCATTTACAAATGTCTTAAACTAATAAAATAATTCAGTAATGCAGCAAGCTTGCAAGAGATAAGATGAATGACAAAAGATCAATTGTATTTCTATACGCTAGGAATGAGTAATACAAAAATTAAATTAAGCGAACATTTCAATTTGCAACAGCACCAAAAAAAATAAAATACTAAAGAAAGATGTAACCAAAGAAACACAAAACTGATACTTTAAAAACTAAGAGACTGTGTTGAAAGAAATTAATATTTCTTAAATTTAATTTTATTTTATTTACCTTCAATTAATTAACATACAGTGTATTTTTAGTTTCAGAGGTTGAAATTAGTTTTCTAGCTAAGGCAACTTGTCAAGAAAATGAAATAAAGGACTTCAGAACTGGAAAGGAAAAAATAAAACAGGTGCATGTAGATGTTAGAGTCTTGTGTGTAGAACATCCTAAGGAATCTACATAAAAACTATAGAAATAGCAAATGAATTCACTAAGGCTTCAGAATAAAAGATTAATACACAAAATTGGTTGTATTTCTTAGGGCACCTGGCTGGCTCACTTGGAAGAACACGTGACTCTTAATCTCAGTGTCATGAGTTTGAGCACCAAGCTGGGAGTAGAGATTACGAAAAAACAAGCAAACTTAAAAAAAGTCAATTATATTTCTAGACAGTGTCAACGAGCAAACTGTGAATGAAATTAAGAAACTACATTTATAACAGCAGTAAAAACAATTAGGGATGTATTTTTTAAAAGACGTGCCAATTATATATACTCTGAAATAAAAAAAAAACATTGTTGAAAGAAACTGAAAAAGACCTAAATAAATGGAAAGAGACTCCATACATTGGAGTGAAAGACTTAATAATGTTAAGATGACAATGCTTTCCAATGGATCTGAAGATTACACTCGATCCTTATTGGAAGCCCCACTGACTTAGGGGCTGGCTGGGAGAGTCACATGGGAACAAAAGGACACAGAATTGCTGAACCATCTCGGAAAAGGGAAGACAGCATTCTTCTCCGTCCCAGTGCTGAATACAAAGCAACAGGAGCAAAGCAGGTGTGATGTCAGCGTGGGGATACACGGGGGACCAACGGACTGGAGGGCCAGTAATGCCACATGTTGGTGAGGACACGAAGTTCAACGCTCCCTCCCCACTGGTAGGAATGTAGCGTAGTGCAGCCATCTTGGAAAAGAGCTTGGCAGTTCTTCCCAACATGAAGAATAGAATCACAAGGTGACCTAGCAATTCCTCTTTAAGGCACACACCCAGGAGAAATGAAAACATACACCAACACAAAGACTTGTCTGGTTGCTAGTGCTTGTAACAGCATTATTGGTAATAACCCCAACCAGAAACAACTCAACTGTCCTTCTGTGATGACAGGGTAATGAAAACATGGGTTATCTGTACAGTGGAATAACAGTAAGCCATCAAAAGGAAGCAAACATGACACCATGCATTAAATTTAAAATACTATGTTCGATAAAAGAAACTATTCACAGAAGTTGACATACTGTATGATCCCATTCCCAAGAAATGTCCACACTGGGCAGTAAATCTATAGAGCCTAGAGATGGTGAGGCTCGGGGGTCATGGGGACGGGCCGCTAGTGGATGTGGGTTTTCTTTTTTGGCTTAATGAAAATATTTAAAAGTTGATTGCAATGATGGTTGTATATATCCTGAAAATTACTGATTTTTTATACCTTGAAGGGATGATTTGGTGGACAACATCTCAATTTAAAAAGAAGCTAATAAAAAGTGCGATTGCATCTGGCCACACTATTGCAATGTTGAAAAATGATAGAATAATGATTCAGGAGGCACTTTATTCAACTCCAACTTCATATTCTATGTATGACGATGCTTTCCTTGTGTTTTTGGCACACGTTAGAATGTCTAAACAATAGTGCAGAATCTCCTTTTGGGCTTTCTGTCCTGGGGTGCCTTCTGTGTTCACCACGATCCAGAGCTCCCTGAATATCAGTGAGGAAACACTGATGTTTTCCAGAAAAAAATGATAGGCAAAGGGACTTTTTCAAATAGGTAATGAGAAGGTGGTATATTTATTCTGTCTTCACAGATTCAATTCGTTGGGTGAAACCTGGAGCAAAACTCATTTTAATGAAATGCTTTGCAAACCGAAACTGAGGGGGGAAGAAACGAGAGAGAGGAGCATCGCCGTTCAGCAATGTTGAACTGACTAAACTGTGATTACTTTTCTGAAAATAAAAATCGTTACATGAATACAAAAAGTAATGGTAATTAGGATTGAGAAGAGCAAGAAGGACTGAATTAAAAATGCTCATCTTTTATTGATCACATATATTTTTCATAAGGAGCCTATTTTTTACTAGCTGAGGCTAATAAAAAAAAAGCCGTTATTGCACAAATTTGTGGAAACAATTGGCCCATGACAGTGTAAAACTGTTTTCCCAAACTCTCACTTTGCAGGGGCTTAGAGAAGTCAAGTTCATGTGGGTGCTTCCTCAGTTTCTTAATCAGGGACTATCTGCGAGGTGGTTGCCAGAAGTCAGCAGGTCACATAGGGCAACGGGGGGTCACCAGCTCCCACTCCATCGTCCCCGATTTCCACCAGGATGTCCCGAGCAGGAAGGGAACACAGGACCCCAGCACTGGGCTCTGACCACAGGGCTTCCCCGAGAATGGGTCTCCAGATGGGTAAGCTCCAACCTTCTGAGCTAACTCACACAAAGCAAAGTTTCCTTTACATGGATGCTCAAAGCTCAGAAGGGCAAGACCAAATACTCAGTGGACTGAGCTCCTTTAGTGATCCCCGCCAGCCCTAGCTGAGGGTGTTGGAGCCAAGATTCCACCTATGCTCACCAGACTCGGAAACTTATTTTCTTTCCAGGACACACCAGAGGAAATGGAATTTTCTTGTAGCCATGGGGAAGGATCATAAGAAAGACGTGATGTTAAGCAATTCTTTATTGAGACAACATAGAGAATTAAACCGGAGGTTTTCAATGGCGGGGAGGGGATGGGTACGGGAAGATTTTGTCTTCATCTCCAAGTAACATAAATCCCCCACAGGGTGTACATTTATAAGGGAGTTATGCTTTCCCATGACAAGATCTGGATTTGGGCAGTTTATAGGTGATGTGAGGGCTCGTGTCACCACAGAGAGCCTGGCCCCTTCTCTCTTCTGTCTCCCCCATTCAGCAGGTAACTCCCATCACCAGGTCACAAAATGAGGCCCCCCCTCCATGCTTTATGTCTGCATTCCAAGGAGGTCAAAGAAGGTAGTGCCAACAGATTTCTTCTCCTAAGTCTTCACTTTTTATTTGGATAGGTCTGCCTTCTCTAAAAAAATGTCACTTATGTGACATTGGTTCCAACGGGGTCACACGATGCTTAATTGCAAGGAAATCCGGAAAGTATTTTTGCTTTCCAGTCCCTGGAGTAAAGGAAGACAGGGAAGAAGGGTGGATGTAGGGGGGGCTAACTCAAAGTATTTACCATAGGGAACTAAATCCTTCAATAAAATGAGAAGTGTTTCCAGGACACAAAAGAGGGAACAAATACTGCTAGTTGGTACTTTCAGTGAATTTGATTTTACCTCATCTTAGAAATGATCATGAATACTGATCAAACATGATTTTGGCAGTTTCCTTTACAAATGCTCCATTAACAAAAAGCAACGTCATTGTTTGGGGAGACACCCATCTACTATGATGGAGGAGGTGATGGTCGGTGGACAGAGCTGAAGAACCGAAGTTAGATGTGACTTTGATACCCACAGAGAAGTAAAAACCAGAATGGTTGGCCTTAATTATTAGGTGTGTTGCACTCAGCTTCACTCAAAAATCAATGAATGACCTGTGCATGCTTAATGCAGCTAATCCGGGGACCCAGTTTGCTACCCAATGTAAACCCAAGGAGTGTCACAGCCTTTAATTAAATCTGTTTTCTGGGAGACACTGCCACTCATCCTGACATGACTAGATGTCTCTACGAACTCTGCTTATTTTGCATGTGAGTACGATTAAATGACAACACACACGCTTTTGTTTGGCCTCTGAAGGGCAACCGTCTGTTTTAGTTTTGTGGACGTCTTTTTGTGCTCCACAGAATGGTTAAAAGGGTTGATAATTAAGATGGGGTCAAATGCATGGGGAGTTTCTGGAAAAGCATGTCTGACACAGTTACCCTTCTAAGAGAGGATGTCTTAGTCAGATTGGGAGCAAACCAAGGTCCCTGGGTTGGAGCTCGAAGCAGCAGGTTTTGCACGCCCATGGATCAAGCCCTCTTGAAGGTTCCTTGACTTTTGTCCCCATTACCTTAATTTTTCTTGGTCAAGGAGAGAAGGAGGTTCGCCCTGGAAGGAAAATGCAAGCTTGGGGCGTGTTAAGATCAGAGGAGTGGGTGGAAAACTGAAAGCCCCTGGAGCATGCTCTTTCTCCATTCTGGAACGTTCTGGAATGTTCCGTTTGGTCTTCAGAGATGGTCTCCCTCTTCAGGCTTTCCTCCATAGCACAGCACCATTGCCAAAGTGTGTCTTCATAACAGTTATCAGGGCATTCCAAGTTTATCCTTGTGCCTGTTCATCTGTTCAGTGATCATGGTTCTCCTTAGCTTTCCAATTAATTGACGGCAGGGACAATGCTCATTTATCTATTTAAAAGTATGCATAAAGAGCGTCTGAGTGGCTCAGTCAGTTAAGCGTCTGCCTTTGGCTCAGGTCATGATCTCAGGGTCCTGGGATCGAATCCCGTGTCGGGCTCCCTGCTCAGCTGGAGTCAGCTTCTCCCTCGGCCTCCTGTTGCCCCTGTTCATGCTCTCTCTCTGACAAATAAATAAATAAAATCTTAAAAAAAAAAATTAAGCTATGCGTTGATCTTAGGCATCGACCCAGGTTCTGCTCTCTGATGGAACAGAGTTTCAGTGTGTCCTATTCACCAGGCTTCATTCAACACCATGGAGAACCGTTGAGCCTGGTCGCGGCTTCCTGCTATCTTCAAGGGAAGTGAAAGGACAAATTTCTGGCTTCTCCCTTGGGGATCAGGAGGGCTCACAAAGTGGGAAATTACCCAGGCATTTGCACAGCGTGCAAACAATTGGGGGGCCCCGTTGTGACAAATGTGTGCTGCACACTTTGCTATGCTGGAGGGAGCTGGAGGGACCCTTGGGTGGGTGCATCTGTTGTAACCTAAATGTGTAATCCATTGTTCTAAGTTAGCACTCTGGGCAATCATCAGTCCTGGGGGGCTTTGGTGATGTTTCGAGAACCTGCTGGTGCTCACACACCCTCCTTCTTGGTGGTTCTCAGGTTCCCTTCCTCTGTTGTCCCTGGGGACCTCAGTCGGAGGTCAGTTCCCCACCTCACTGTGCAATGGCGGACGTTCCCAGGATGAGAACTCCCAAGCTCTGTGGCCATGTCTTCCTTTGCGATGGGGCAGTAGGCTTGCTTCTGGTTTTATTAGGGCCTGAGATAATGAGAACTGATAATACACTTTCACATTCTTTAATCATGCTATGCTGTCAATTAATCATAGACACCAACTTACAGGCAAGTTCTGGACAGGGTTTGCTTCTAAATGAGCTTAAATCCTAAGCTCCTGCTGTCAGTTTGAACTCTTACTGGGACAGTGAACTCCCATACCCGAGGAGCTGCGGCTGGGAGACCACAGGGACCGCGGTGGACCCCGCGTCCGATGGGGAAGGCAGGTTGTTGCCACGTCGGAACTCAGACCGAGGGTAAGCAAACCGAATAAAAGAAGAGGAGCCAGACATATCGATGGTTCTCTGTAATCTTGCTATTTAAAAAGTGTTGGTAACTGATTAAGATGAAATTTGAACACAGAGTGCCTTTCAGGGGATAGTACTATAGGGCTGTTTGTCTAGAAATTGTCTGTTTTCCATCTCCGAACTACATAGACTCCTTCAAAAGCCAATCTTTCTTTTCCAGTGAGTGGTGTGGTGATACTGACACCTCTACCGTTCCTTGAAGCTGATATAATGATTCCAACACCCTTTGCACTCAACTTTTAAAGCCGTTTGTATGGCTAGAATGAACAGTTATGGGGGACGTGCCATTGACCTCAGAAACCACGCTTGGTGTTTAGAAAATACAGCAAGCCCAGTGTGAGAAATTGGAGCTCTCCAGTGGGTACCGTGTAAAAGAATGAAGCATGTTTTCAAATCTGTTCTGCTCATTCAGCTGATAAAAATTGCAAAACGCTATTTTGCCATCTTGGATAGAGTCAGGTCGGGTGTGAAGGACTTTCTGGAAAGCTGTATCTAAAATTAGGATTTTGCATATTTAATTCCAATAATACAAATAGTGAGATGCTTTTTAAGAGTTTGCACCTAAATGAAGCTGGCTTAAAGCAGAAGAATTGGAACACAGGCATGCTTCCCTCGGTTAGGGATTACCTACCTGCATCTGATGAGTCTAATTCTACAACAGGCGTCCCTATTGATGGTTAGTGCACAGACGTCTTTATTACAGTGTCTGGAATTAAGGATGGCCGAATGATCTTTATCAGCACAAACAGGCTTGCAGGTCATGGCTTTGGGATCTTGGTGTGTTTTTGTTTTCAGAGGAAATGGTCTTACCCTCTTGGTATCATTCCT
Source organism: Ailurus styani (assembly GCA_002007465.1). NCBI lineage: Eukaryota > Metazoa > Chordata > Mammalia > Carnivora > Ailuridae > Ailurus > Ailurus styani. The sequence goes on from LNAC01000056.1 coordinate 5,183,788, forward strand.
TATTTTCTTAGTGTTGAATCATGAGTAGAAGCAACAGGTAGGGACATATTTCAGAGACTGTAATTCTTTCTGCCATAAAACAATGTGAAATAAAGTGCCTGGACATTAAATTCTGAGCTCATTACTTTCTATTTAAATGTTAATTTCCCCGGTGGAATACAAAGTTTTCATGAACAGGGATCACCATTTCCAACTGTTTTGGGTTGACTGAGGAAACACCACTGAGATTTTGAATGAGAATAGGGGAAACTTCAGGGCGACTAAGGGTCTCAACAGCCCAGGGCAGAGACTCTGAAAGAACGTGGAATTCACAGTGGATCCCACACCAAGGATAACTGTTGCTCTCTGCGTCCACATAAGGGCAGAGCAAGCTCGCTTCTGAGTCTGGGGTGGTGGGAAGGGGAGAGAGGAGCCATGGCAGCCCCGGAGCTGACCCAGAGAGGAAGCAGAGAGGCTGGGGATGTCTGCACATGGATGACCATTCCACCTGCTACCAGCGTTCCAGCCTCCTGCCTAGCGAACTGCAGGCTTGTTGAGGCAGCTTCTGGGAACATTCAGCACATTCTCAACACATGCTTCTTTTGTGAGTGAGTGGGTGGTCCAGACAAGGTAGCCATGAGATGCGGGGCAGCCCAGATCCTGGACACTAGAGTGAGACCCTGAGCCACAACCCAGGGCACCAGCTCGCCACGCTGCTCAGGACTCAACGCAGGGCCCTCAGCTTTGGACGCCCTCATCCGGGTCAGGCGGCACGACTCCCACATGACTCCAGATGCGGGCATTTGGGCCCTAGCCTCAGTGCGAGTCGTGACGTGTGAACATGGGGCGTGCTGGGCTAGAGGGGCCTCCCTGCTCAGGGGTACCCCTCTCTGGGCACAGGTGGAGCACCCAAAATGTGTTTTCTTTCACAAGCAGATTAAAGACTCCAGGGACAGCCCAGGCCACTGTGCACAGCTGTCCGTCCTCATTAGTGGATCTCTGGAAACGTGCTGAGTGCACATAAAGTCATGGATTTTAGAGCAATTTGAAAAAGCAAAGCCTCCAGCAGAGACATCCAGGCTTGGAAAATGCAGGCCAGTAGACTCTCCTGTTTTCTTTCGCTTTGTATATGATATTGATCATTTATTTGGGAGAGAAGAATAGATTAAGGCCCTTCCCCACTTCTCATCTGAGATCTTCTCCTCTCCCCTCCATAGGAGAAAGTTCTACCTGTTTCGTGAACTTCTGCAGCCGACCCAGCAAATGTGTCCTCAGAGCATCTTCCCCGGGTTATCATGAAACTTACCCCGTTAACGACATCAGAAGTGCACCACACCATAGGGTTATGCGGAAGGACTATGTTGGGCAGCAGATGCCTGGAATTTATTCATCTTGGAGAAATGTGACTTGGTACAACTGTAACTATACAGAATACACCTGCAACTTCATGAACTTCAAACAAACACCATTTCCCCTCCCCATAGCCCCTTCATCTAGGAGTTTAACTCTTCCATATACCCGCTGGCCATTTGTATATCTTTTTTGAAGGAAGGTCCTTCAATTCAGGTCCTTTGTCCATTTTTAAATTAAGTTATGCTTTATTGTGTATTTATTTTTTCTGTTACAGAGTTGTAGGGGATTGTTAGAAGAAGTGGTTGTATCAGGTGACGGGTAAATACGACATATTTGTAAATGTTGGTACACCAAATATTCTATAGGCACACGAATGCGGGAGAAAACCCTGCCTGGGATCAGGTGCACACAGGGAGACGGTTAGGAAGGTCACGTGCGGGAGAAGCTGGCTGCACTGGTCTTGGAGAATGGCCAGTGGTCATCCCAGTTAAAAAGACCTGGAGCACATGCTAGACTCAATTGCTTTTTTGTTATCTGTTCACTTCCAAATAATTAAAGGAAATAAGAGCCCCGTAGAGAGTTATTTGCAGAAGGACGGAGAGGCGTATAAATACAGATGTTTATCTGGAAAAGACAGTCAAACACATGCATTTGAGTGAAAAGGTACATAGCCTTTTCTGATGTTTCCTCTTCTTTTCTTGATTAAGATGAATTATTTATCGCAGTCAATACATTTCCAGTTTTCAATTTAATGAGCCCCACATTTGGCATATTATATTTCATTAGGCTTTCAACTAAACCCCCGAGATAAAAGGTATTGTACTTCAAAGAAATGTGACTTTTTTTTTGTATCTAGTATATTCAACCGGCATAAATTCAGACACGCCATATCAGACCTCAGTGAAATCCACATAAGAAGTTTCCCTGTTTGTTTTCAAAGTTCTTCTAAATTGCTCTCTTCCAGGCTATAATTGGCCTTTGTGAAGAAAGGGAATAATGTTTGGGTGTGGAGGTCCACACGTTTAGGGCCTGAGCTATGAAAGCAGATCTAGAAAATATAAGAGAACAGCTCAGAGAATTACCTAAATATTAGAGAATATAATAGAATTTTTAAAAATGGGAAGTCACATTTATCCAGATTTGGAAACTTCGGACTTTTGCTTTGCAGATTCTGTTTCCAGTCCACCCAGCCCTGCCCACCGCAGACAGTAGGACCCGGTCCGGGGCACTGGCCCACTGGCCTCCCCCTCCTTCTGGCGGAGTGGGAGCTGTGTAGATCTGAGTTGTCTGGGCTGGAAGGCATGGTGAAGTTTCTTTTCCCTGGACTTTGCTGACTGACATCCTTGTGCCCACTGGACCCTCCACCTGCTCTTGATCGAAGTCTAGAAGTCAGACAATAGAGCGTCCTGCTGGCCGCCTCCCCTGGTCACATGAATGGAGCCAGATTATAAGCACCATCTTTGGTATAGAGAGGACAGGATCCAAACATGGCCTTGGCGAGGACAGTTTAGTGGCCTTGATGAAGGCGTTTTCCCGTTCTGTTCCCCAAGTTTCTTATTGACAAACACAGGTGCAAGCATTGCTTCTTCCCGGTCCCGCTGTGAGGAAGGACTGTGGTCCTGTGTGCCCGGAGGTCAGCTTGAGACCAGATGCATACCAATGGCGCACATGTTTGCTTTGTGGAATGACATCAACCAGCACTGGTAATGCATGTCCACTTGGGGGGCCTGTTTGCAAGCACTGGGTCCTTTCATCTCTCTGCCGTCTGGAACGTTTTTGCAGGCAAGCACCGCTGAGTTCAGAAATAAATGACCTTCTCAAATCACATGGCCAACAGTCAAGGGAGAAGACCTTGCAGCCATCCTCCCACCGCCAGGTCCATGACCTTCCCTTCCTATCATGTTTTCTCTTCAGTAGACACAGATCCTGGTTGCCCAGCCCGAGCAGCTCACACTTGCACAATTATAGAAGAAGGGGGACGAAGTGGTGGGTCTTATTCGAGGGGTTTGGAGAGTACATCTTCCTGACACTCAGGGATGAATCTGAGGTCCTCTTGCTCCTCCAGCCATCAGCCCCAAAGAAGGACCACCTTCAGGGGCCACACAATGGTGCGTGCTGCCCACATAGAGATGCGAGTGTATTTTGTTTGATCCCTACAATCTTTAAAACAATAACAACAACAACTTTGTATTATGTAAATTTGCAAACATAAGCCAAAGTCAAGGGAGGAATGTAACATTCTCCAGATAGGCATCATCCATTTCCAATAATTTATCAACAGGCACCCCAGCAAGGGGAAGTGGGTCCCCTGCCGCGGAGCGAAGACCTGTGAGTTTGGGATCTTTTTCAAGTGCTGATTCAGATAAAAGATGGAAGAAGTGGTTTCTGACCTCAACTCCCATCCAAATGAGATGCAAATGAAGAGAAGCCCATCTGTAACCGAGTACTAACGTAGGGGGTGCGGTGCAACTCTGCCCCGTGTGCTGGCTGGACCCGGTGGCTTCGTGGAGGAGGTGATACCTTCTGGGCCTTGGAGGAAGTTCGGCTTGGCGGAGACAGGATCAGGGGGGGATGTTCAGAGCCCGAGAATGAAAGTCCTGCTCCGACCACGACAGTTGGGTCTGAACTCACCATTCATTTCCAATCCCACAGGGATCCCCAAGGTTAGGATTTCTGAATGCCCCTGTTCATCTGGGATCAGCATCGAGACCCTTCTTTTCTTCCCACCAGACAGGGATGCCCCAAGTTCTAAGCCTCTCATCACGGAGGCTGGCAAGAGTGTGAGCAGGATGGATGTTTCCGGGGAGGCTCCTGGGAGGTGGAGCAGGAAGAGGGGATGGGGGAGCAGCGCGGAGATTTCCTATAGCTTGGGAGCAAACAAGCTTTGGAAGCAGAGAGCAGTGGCTGCACGTGGCTCCAACCATCTCTGCAGCCTATGTTTGTATCTTTGTAAATTAAGATCGTAAGAATTATAGCAATTATAGTAACAATAATGGTAACAGCCCTGAGTAATTGATTCCACCTTACACGTTTGGCCCTGAGCTAGCATTTCACTTGCAGGATCAAATTCAGCCAATGCTGCCCACGTACAAAATAGTTTGTATCAATATTCCCATTTTATAGATGAGAACATGGAGGCCCAGGCAGACACAGTCCAGCAAGGTGGCTGGGTTCCTGCCTGGCCGGCTGGGGACTGGGGTCAGTCCCCTGACCCTGAGCAGACACAACCCCGAATTCTGCCTGGTGTCAGGGACCAGAGGACTTGAAAACCTCTTAAAACCACAGCATGCATTTTTTGGCCATTGATAAACTACGGGAAGCTTCTCGACCTGGAGGCACAGCAGAGACCAGAAATCAGACCTCCCCCTCCTCACTCCCAGCCCCCTTGGGTCCCCAAATTGCAGCTGCTCTTCCCAAACCCTGCAATCGAAGCACAAACTGGTGAAATATTGCCACAGAGTGTTCTCTCTGGCAAAGGCTGAGTTGCACATTATTCCTGCGGAGGGGGAAACAGAGCCGTCAGAAGTGGCGGAGAAGGAAGCGAATGTTGCTGTGAATTTGTCAAACCTTTGTTAATGGGCGGACCACGCACCTGCAGAGAATCGAGTCCAAAATTAATTTCATTTTCATTTTTTGTTCAGTAGGTGATTTGGATGGGGATTTTAAAAATGGCTTTAACTGTGTCAAAATGGGGTCTCTCGCATTTTACAGTTCTACTTAGCTAAAGTAAATATTAAAAATCAAAGTTACCTACAGTGTCCTCTCCTAATAGGTATGTGCTATTATAGAGATACCCGGGTAATTGGTATCATAAAAAACAGTTCATCAAGGATTTGGTTTGAAATCCTACAGGATGCAGCTCTCAGTTTACCGGGTGAGATGTGTACACACTACAGAGTCTCTTCCACATAGAACAGCTTATGTGTGTCTGGCGACCCCCCTTTACCATCATTCTGGGGCTCCCTTTGCCTTCTCCTGTGCTAGGTCTCCTTCTCAGACCCCATGGGTTTTTCTTCCTTGGTTGGTTTATTCCCTCATTTTGGGAAAGCACGCTACCCTGTAGCATCCAGAAATTATAGTAGATAACTTTTTGAGATCTTACATATCTGGAAAATGTCTTTATTCTACCCTATTCTTGGTCCCTGAACCACATGCTTGAATATATAAATCAATTTCTTTCAAAATTTGGAAGGTGCTGCCTCACCGGCAGATAGGGGAAGAAAGCTGGATTGGATCTTTTAGGGACATGAAATGTGTCACTGATTCTTCTACAGAAAGAGGAGTTAGACACCTGGCTGAGAGTTTGGAGTGAAATTAACGATCGTGATCAGGTGTATAGAAAACCACACACGGACACACACACAGATAATTATTAACTCAAGAGAGAAACATTAAACATTGGAAAGCAAAATATTCAGAGGATACTACAAGTCTCCGTTTGAATAAGGTTTAGATTATCGTACATTTGAACAAAAGGAAGCTGAATATACAAACAGAGAACAGCCAGATCATAAGTGACTTTAGAACCTGGACCCAAATCCCAGCCTCTGCAACCACCCGTCCAGAAGCCAGACCGGAACGCCCAAAGCAACTGGCCTACAGAGGTCGGAACTTGGTCAGTGACTTCCAGCTTCCCTCTCTTGTATCCCCATTTCCAATTCAAGACCAATCAGGGTTTGCACCCTGAACTCTCCCGTAAGCTGCCCCTGTACTAGTTAGTTAGCCTTCAGCTTCCTCGTTGCACCCATCACGTCTGGTCTGAGCACCTGCAGCCTTTCCCCTGCCCTGTCTGCCTCTGCCTCTGCCGAGCACAAGCGATGGTCACGGACTCCCTCCCACGAGCTCTGAGTGATGCCCCTGTGTGCCCACGGGGGTGGGATTCATGTTTCCACCATAGAATATTGATCCGGGCAGGGCTGTGCTCTCACTCTGCTGGGAGAGTAAAGGCAGGGAAGGACGTGTGTGTGTGATGGAGATGGAGAAGGGAGAGAGATTCAGGCATGTCCTCCAGTGGGAAGGAAGTGTGGACACCCACAGCCGAGCAGCAGAATAAGATGCCAACCTAAGTATGGAAGGTAGAGGTTGGGAGGTAATCTCAAAGGAATCAGCCGTAAATGCTTGACCTTAGCGGAAGACAAGTGGGCAAGGATGGCTGTTGTAGTGATAAGCCTTTCAGAATTCTCTGACTCTGTGAGAAAAAATGACCTCAAAAAAAGAAAACAAAACATACATTTTGAGACAAATTGCATTTATTTCAATGAAAACACACCCACCCACCCCAGTAACCCACAGCGTGCTTTGGAAGGCCACAGCTCCCGAAGGAGACGTGTCACCACGCGTGGGTGGTAGGATAGAAGGTGGAAATAGGAATCTGGGTGAATAAAGAAAATGAAATAAAGCAGAAGTGGCACCTTGCACAGACCAAGGCCAAGTACCAAGTACGCAGCAAGGAGCGTGAGAAAGCACGCACATCTCTGCGCAGGAAGTCAGGACAAAAAATGAGATGGAGAGAGAGACATGGAGATGAGGAAGACAGACTCGAAGAAACGGAAAGAGAAAAGACATTTAAGCATCCTTGCAGGGAACTCTGATGTTCCAGACGGTGGCCATGCCACTCCCGGCAGATCCGGGATTCACACGGGAATTTACAAACTCGTAGTGAGTTTCAGGGATCCAAATCTCCTCCCATCACCTGCTTTCCAGGTGACCTTGGGCACTGAGCTTCCATTTTCTCACCTGTGATGGGGAATAATAATACCTACTACTTAGCGTTGGTGACAATTAAATGAGATAATATATGGAAATCTCCCACCACAGGGCTTAACAGATAATTAGTTGTTAGTGAATGTTTGAAATGACAATTATGCGACGCTCTATGTTTATTTGGATTTTTAATGGAATTTCCAAAATTACGTCTTCTGAGAAAAACAGATGTGTTTTAATCTCCTTTCTGCCTCTCCCCAGTCTGCAGCTCTCAAAAAACACATTTGCGTGTTTAATTGTAAATGAGTGAGAAGAACACATTTTGGTGAGAAAGAGGAAGACAACCAAAGCCAGAGCAAGGCGACTCTGAGCCCCAGCTCAGGGTTGGAGCCGTGGGGTTGCAGGTGGAAAGAATGCCTGGCCCAAGCGGGTATTAGCAAATTCTCAGATCGAAGCGATGCAGGCAGGTCGGTCTGAGGACCCTGAGGGGGTCCGCGCAGGACCAGCCTAGAGGGTCCTTGGCTTTGCAAAGGGAGGAAATCAAACGTGAGCCAGCGGGAGGTGGGAGCAGAGGTACTGAAGACAGAGAAAGAGCCGATATAGACTAAGTGTCTGGGAGACTCAGAAAGGAAAGGAGGGAGACTCCTCTTTGTGGGGGTCTGGGGTTTTTATTGAGGACCTCGGTCTGGCGTGTGTGTCCCGTGACGCACCCCAGAGCCCATTACAACAAAGACGAGGACCCAGGTGCAATGCCCTGGAGCCAGGAGGTCTTGGTGTCCAGACGGCCCGCTCTGGTGGTCTAGAATATGCACACGGGAGATTCGTCCCATCATGCTCACCGGGCCCTCCCTTAGATGTCGTCTGTTCTAGAGAAATCATTGACCCCTTGTCCCTTACAAGGAAGACACACACTATTTGAACGACAAGGTGTTTGTAGAGTTGGGGTGCAGGTCCCAGCAGAAAGAGAAGCCAGAAAAGAAGCAAAGAGTAAAAAAAAAAAAAAAAAACCCAACACCCCTGCCCCAGCTTTTTCTCTCATGGAGAGGGTGGGGGGTTCCCTTCAGGTTCCTTGTCTCATAAGTCTGGGAAATCAAATGGCACAGTAGCCACTTTTCGTGAAATGAGACTCTCTCTCGGGCACCCTTTCTCATCCCACTTCAACAGTGACATGGGTCAGAGACATGTTTCTCTTTCTTTTGCCTCTGAGGAAAACGACCGCCCAGGGAGGAGGAGAAGCAGCCTCAGACATCGGTCCCAGTGCTAGGGAGGAACAGAGCGCCGCGGGGGTTTTGCCAACGGGAAGACTCAGCTGGAAAGAGGCAGCAGATCTCAGCGTCTGCAGTGTGGCCGAGTGGGAAGCAGGCCCGGCGCCGGCAGGTCCAGGATCCATCTTCCACGAAGCAGGAGAAAGGCAGATTGTGAACTTGCGTAACGGCAAAAGGTTGCTTTAACTATTACTAAAATCCCGGTTGAACCAAACAAAATGTTACATGTCTCCAGACAGGATATGGTCCACAATTGGACAAGTTTCAAGCCTTTTCTTAAATTCACGGGAGATGATCTTGTGTCCTTTTTTACAGATTGGAACACTGAGGCTCGAAGAGGGGTCAGGCGTGCTGAAGTCATTTGTGAAGACGGGGCCCGGCTGAACGGAGACCTCACGTCCTCCGAGGTCCGGTCCAGGACCCAGGAACGCACAGAGGATGACACCCGAGCTGGTTCTCGCCGAGGAGGGAAGCCGGCCCTCGACTCCTAGTCAGGATACAGAAGGGGCTCTGTTGACTTCTTAAGTATGCAACTTGAGTTTGTCATTAAGAGCAGGCACGCGTTGCCTTTTATAATGACTTTATCGGGAAGCATGCGTTATTAAGATATAAACACCGAAACCATCATTTGGGGCTTATGTTCTGATATGCCTTCATTTCTTGCCATCCTCAGGATCTCAAATGTGAAGTGGTGCAGTCTGTCTGGACCTAACGGGCTTCCCTGTCTGGGTCTGGAAAACGTGGGTGGAACTGTGGCTTTCCGTGCGTATCCTGAACAAGGAAATGTGTCGCCCACCCTCTCTAATCCCGTCTTCTGCTTTTCCTAACCCAGAATTCCCTTTTACACATTAAAAAACCAATAATGTGTTCTTATTCAAGAAGAGATGAGTTTTCCTTTGGCAGCGTAAGCTAATGAATAATATATCGCTTCCAAATTGTTTGACATTAGTTAAGGCATCTTATCCATAAAAGACACACTCATAACTAGGTGTTATTGCCTTTCATATAAGCCAGTGCAAGTGTTTGTCATTGGCAGACAAACCGTGACAGAAACACAGGTCATCCCATTTCAGACAAGTTTCAGAAAATGTGTTTCCTGGGGGCGCCTGGGTGGCTCAGTCGGTTAAGCGTCTCTGTTCGGCTCAGGTCATGATCCTGGGGTCCTGGGATCCAGCCCCGCATCGGGCTCCCTGCTCGGCGGGGTGCCTGCACCTCCCTCTCTCTCTGCCCTCCTCTTCCTCCTCCATCGTTTCCTCCTCCGCTGCCCCCTCTTCCTTCTCCTCTGAATTTACTTCTCTTGTACTGTGGGAACGAGCAGATCCACCGATGGAAGGAAGAGCAAAGTCAGGAAGTGGAATCTGACGGGATTTTCGGCTTTCTCTGGGACTCACTTGGACAGATCTGGGTGAGGCTGTCTGGTATTGATCTTGCACGTGATTGACCATGAGGTCCTGAACACTAGGAGCCTTTGTTGTCTCTCTCTGATCAGGAAACATCAGTCAGTCAAGCCTTTCTGCTTATTTGTTGCCATAGATGATATTTAACCCAATTTCAAAGCTCAAAGTCCCATAGGGCAAATATAAAGTTTAAAAATAAAATTCTTACACAAGGCCCTACCTGGGCCCCTGTACGTGTATCACTTTACACTTTTGTGTACACACGTTTAACTTGCCCTTTAGAAAGAATTCAGCCTCCTATACTGGGAGGGAAACCACCCTCTAAGGCATGGGAGATTGGCTTATATTTTTCCAAATGCAAGAAATCAAGCATTCATCTGACAGGCAAGTTTAAGCGATCCGTGGCCACTCAGATCAAAGAGAAGCCAATCAGAAAACCATAAATCTAGGGGCACCTGGGTGGCTCAGTCATTTAAGCTTCTGACTCTTGTTTTCAACTCAGGTCTTGATCTCAGGGTCATGAGTTCAAGCCCCACCTTGGGTTTCACGCTGGGCATGGAGCCTCCTTAATTAATTAATTAATTAATTTAAAAAACGAAAACAAGAAAATCTATACTAACTTCAAATTAATTTGGAGTCAGCTTTCCTACAGTAAATGGATACATACCTACCATTTGTCTGGTATGTGTCAGCTCTGAAAATGAAAAACAAATTGAAATTTAAGAAAAAAAATGGCAATGATGTCAAATGACAGGCTGATTCTAGATAGTTCACAGATGGGACTGCGTCTCATTTATCTTGATGTTTTGGGCACAGAGCATAGACATCAGACTTAATGTTCATTGAATTATGTAATTAATCAGATACAGTGATAAATAAGTAGGATGCAAATGAGAAGCAGATTTTACTGGAAAAGCATGGGGAGATGGACTGTCCCTGGACCTGCCACTTACTTGTGGACCTTGGATAACATGAATTAATGTATCTGGGCTGTGGTTTAATCCTCTTTCCAGCGAGGGACTGACTTGTGTGTCCTATGGGCCCCTGGGTGTCATCATTAGTACTCTCCAGGTCAGAGAGAGGCATGGGGGTCGGTGTGTGAGGTCATGGCTGCTGGCTCTAAGTGGACCAAAGGGACAGGTCAAGACTCGCTTCCAAATGATTCACAGGAGAAGGCACCACTTCAAGTTGGAGCAGCAGGACAGATGGGAGGTCCATAGGGTGGGATCCAACTCAAAGGCACATTAGCCACATGCTCATAATACATTTTTCAAGAAGTAAAGTCACCTGGAATCACTTTCCCCACCCCATTCTCTCTCCCCTGGGTATGTTTCTGCTTCCATTTTCAGGTTTTCTCTTTGTTTTTAGCACATGGAGATTTCTTTATCTTCCTCCTGAGATTTGCTAGGCATTTATGCCAAAATGATCTTCCATCTATCACATCTAGATGGTGATGAATGGGAGGGTATTGGGTTGTTTTACACTCCTACGCTGCCCTTGGCAAACTCTATTTTCCAAAATGGCCACCATGATCTCTCCAACCCCACAGGCTCTTCTTCAAAGTGGTGTTGATACTGTTTCTGGTGAGTGGTGTGGTCTACATCCCAGCCCCTTGACTCTGGGCATGCCTGTCATTATGGCTGAAGTCATGCTCTGTGATGTCCACAACTCGGTCATAAAAAGCTTTCTCTCAATTCCTTAGTCACACCTGCTCTTGGAACCTAGCTGCCGCTGCCATGTCATGAGGAAGCCTTGAGCAGCGAGGCAAGGCTGGAGAGGCACAGAGAGGGGTCCCCATCTCACAGTCCTGGCTGAGCTTCCAATAGTCAGCCTCCTTGGGAAGTCTTGTTGAAAGTGGGTCATTCAGGTCCCCACTGAGTTACCTCTACTGATGCTGGAAGAGCAGAGATGAACTACCCCTGCCAAGCATTGGCCAATTTGGAGATTTGTAAACAAAATAAATGACGATTTTTAAGCCTGTATGTTTTAGGGTGACTTTGATATGTTGCAACAGATAACCCAAGCTCTTATTTTCTTTTCTGCCCCAGGGAAAACACTTATCAGTGTTCAATAAGATGAAGTAAAAAGGTGAAGAACAGATTCAGTTTTTCCCCCTCAGCTCACTTCTAATAGCCTCGATGTTTCCTTCCAGATTTAGAAGTTAGAGGGCTTACCATTTCTGTGGAGGGCGTGGAATACTTTTGTCTATTTGTTTCTTTTCTTTCAATTTTTTCATGAACATTTTAGAGCAATATCATTACCGTCAGTGGTAGAACACATTGGCACAATTTTTTGACAATATCTGGTTAATGTGAAGACACGTGTTCCGCATGATATAACAAATCCACTTCTAACTATTGTCCCCAGATAAATACATACATAGGTGCCTCAGAGTTCACACACTACAATATTCATAGCTGTTCTCAGCAGAGAGTAAAAGAAAATTTGAAAAATTAGAAGAAATTAGGAGAGATTTACCCCAGGGGCACCAAGCAGACACCACAAGAAACCAGAAATCTCTAATGAGCTGGTGATGAGAAGCAGTTTGGGCTAACGGCTGTGACACAGACACTAGTCCCACTAATCCCAGGTTTCCTGGATTCAAATCCTGGCTAGGATGAGTCCTAACAGTATAACCTTGAGCGGATGTCCTAACCTCTTTCCCTTATCTGCAAAATAGGGTTACCAGCAGTGCCAACTTCACAGAAGAAGTTCCCTGATGAAGATCAAGGGAGTCAGTGCAGGCATGGCTAGTGTTTGTAAAGAAGGATGGCAGCTGCAAAGCCCGACCTCAAAAAGACAGTGAGCTGGAGACCATTGACCTCCGTGTTAGCTCTCTTCCTGTACCGCTGCATGCTGGGAGGTAAATCATCTAAAGTATTAGATGGGAAAAACAGACAAAAAGAGCACTTGAAAAAGTTGGAAGAAGACTCGAGGTAGAAAGGAATGCAGGGGCCCAGAGGACACGGTCAAGGGTCAAGACTGTCATGCGCAAAAAGGCATCGATGATATAATGGCTTTTTATATTCTTGTGGGAAAATAAATGCCAAGAAGGCAGAATTGAAGACCAATACTATCTCATTCATACAGGACGCTGTGCAACAAGGAAGGATGACCTAGATTCCCTGGACAGCAAAATCAGGCTTTCTTTCCCCCCTCATTTTGCCCCAAATTTCTCCCATTCCTCGAATCACTCCAGACATTCTTTGTGACCTTCCTGGGAGGGATGGCTTTTCTTCCTCAGGAAAACCAACTTTGAAATACAAGTTTAATATGCATTTGAAAAGAGGTCAACACATTTTTTTTTTAAAAGAGATCAAATACACCTTTGAAAACGAGGGGGTCCTAGTATCTGTTCAGAAGAACAAGAAGACGTGTGACTTTGAAGATGCATAAAGGAGTCATGATGGCTGTTTGAAGGACAGAAATGTTAAGAATATTTTTATTAATTGAGTCTTTTAGCAAACGAATGTTAGGAAGCTCTTTTGGTGATGGAGGCTGGGGTCCATATCAGCATCTCCAGGGGCTGGTACTTGATAAGTTCCCACCACAGACTGGTTAAATAAATAAAGGCTGGGATCCTCAAAGGCTAGGGCAGTCATACTCACACCATCTTATGACCCGTGGTGCTGCTCTTCACCAGCCAGTTCCTGGATGAGCTTTGAGAAGCTAAGTAACTTGCCCGAAGGCGCCGACTGGGAAAGAGTAGATCCGGGATTTGAACCAGGCAGCCTGACCTGAGTCAGAACCCTCAACCTCTTGGATAACTGTCTGGGGTGGAGAGAGGAAGGAGGAATATAAAGCAGGAGCAGAAAAGTTGAAAGGCTGGTAGGAGGTGGCTGAGATTGACTCGCCAACTTGCTGAAAGCAGGGGCTACATTTCCTTCGCCAGGATCCTCAGAAGGATGACTAAATGTGTCCGGTACCTGCCCATTTAGTCAGGAAAAAGAAGAAAAAAAAATCGTTGCAGGATTATTTTGGAATTATTCAAGTTTTGAATTATGTCGTTTCTTCAGGAATGACTCATGTGAAGTATATTCTCCTGCCATGTGCATATATTTTTAAATATTTAATTTTGCATCGATGAGGTCACAGGAACTGCTGTGTATTTCACTGCTCTGAGCCTGTGTTAAATTGTCTGCAAAATAAGGATCGAAATAGGACCCACATCGTGGAGATAACGTGAAGATGAACCGGGATCATATTTGTTAAAAAGACTCCTATGTAATGTTCCCCTCTCTTTGATTCAGACCCCAAGTCCCTATGTCAGGGTGAATTTTCTGAAAATCACTAGTATTTTTATTTTCCTGGCTAAATTAGCGCCATAATGCAGCAATATCATTAGCTAAGTTTACAATCTATTCGGCCAACCAGCTGTGAAATAATGTGGTGCTTGATGGTTTATTACTAATTTGGATGGTATCTATTATTTCCAATTACTCAAATACGGTAATATTGAATTAGCATTTCATAACACACGACGGATCAGCTGACATGCTTCGAATTGGAATAAATGTAACTTCACCACGGATTCACAGAACTGCAAGCTTTTCCTGATCCCTCGTTGGTTTACTCAGGCCTTTTCTGGGGAATCATCTTGGCGAGCCCCCTTGGGCTGGGGACTGTCAGTGGGACTCGCTGGCGCCAAGTTTGCAGGAAGGGAGAGGTGAGCTCAGTGCTAGGTAGGGGCAGTCCTGTGCGTCGGACAATGTTTGATAGCACCAAGGGTCTCTACCCACTACATGTCAATGGCATCTCCTTCCTGGCCATGGTAACCAAAACATCCCCAGACCTTACCAAATGTATCCGGGGCAGGTGGGAACCACTGAACTAAGCCTCTGAGATTCTTGCTGGGACTGGACACTAAGGAAACCGAAGAAGGCACTCAGTCTGGTGTCTGGATTAACAGAGGAAAAAGGAAAACAGAAAGGTGGAGAGAAATGTACAGAGGAGCCCTAGAGGAAGAGAGATCCCCTGATATTTGCAGGCTTGGTATGTGTGTGTGTGTGTGTGTGTGTGTGTGTGTGTGTGTGTGTGTGTGTGTGTTGGGGTAAGGGGGTAGTCACAGATGATAGTCTGGTGGGCAGCGCCAAACTTTATTGAAAAAGATGTTTTTTGTTTGTTTGATTTTTTTCCCCTAATTCACCTTTTAAAAGTACCATTCTGGTGAGCTATGGAGCTGAACAAGAAAAAACAAATTGTATTTATGTAAATATTTAAGGGAAGGGAGGTTTTATTGCAAATGGTTGGGTGGGAGGGTATTAGTGTGAATGAGATTTGGGGAAAATGAGTGAGAAACTGTTAACAGTGCTTCTATCTGGAGTACAGGCCCAGCGACTGATGCTCTTAGAGCAACTTTCTCCTTATACATTCATGAATAAGTTGTGTATGACTTTTGTAATTTAAAAAAGCAAAGTAAGTTAAAAATGCAATAAACTTGAAAAGTCCCTTTATAATTAAAATCGCACAAAATATCTATGTGTTTCCAAGAAAGGACAGTGCGCGGAGACCTCATGTGGTGAAAATGAATTCCTAGAATCAGGATATTCCTTCAGGGGTTTCTGCGGTAAGACAATTTGGGACCTTCCCAGAGCCTGTTATGGGCTCACCATGACTCGTGTCTGCAAAGCCTAATGGAAACTTCTCTACATAATAATTCACTCATGACTTTCTTCTGGGCCATGTGCGTCAAGGAGATGTTACCCTTTCTTGCCTCGTCTTGATTTCCAAGAGATGAATGTGTGAGGTTGAATCCCATTAGTTTGCAATTTTATTTAGGGATATGCAGTAGATTACATGGAAGGGTATTGGAGAATGATGACACATTTTTCACATCTACAGACTCTCTGGATGTGGCTTTTATTAGATGCCAGAAGTGAGTTCATAGTATATCAAATTCATGCTCAGATTTCCCATTACCTTCTAACAAGTTAAGATCCAACTAAATGATACAGGGTGCAGGGAAGTGGTTGCCAAATACTGCAATTTTCTCCCCAGACCCATAAAAAACCTTCTCTAAGACAAAAAGAATGGAAATTAATTGTTATAGCTTCAACTCAATAATGCAGTGAGGGCTGGCCAGGCTTCCTTATGACTCAGTGCGTGCAGCTCAGAAACACATTTTTCAGGGGTTGAAAATTGTTTACCAAGTTTGCAAATCCCTTTTCGAAGGGACTGCTTACTTAAACTCTTTACCTTTTACCTTTTAAATCAGACTCCAAAGTTAAAGAGTGAGCACAGCAGGACGGGAGGAACGTTCCTCATTCCAGGGACCTTGTATACTTTGAAAAATTGCTTGTTCTATTTTTATTCCTCTTTGATGCATAAACTTTGTGCTCCTGCCCCACACAACTCGCCCATGAACAGAAGCCACTATTGAAATCTTTCCCTTAAAAAAAAAAAGATGTATGTTACCAAACAGGAGGAAAAGGCTGTTGGCAGCATTGTTTCCTTTTCAAAAGATACTTCGGGAAAAGAACCAAATTTGTTCAATGCTTCCACCAGCTTTGAAGATAGCTACTGAACTCCTTTGACTAAATCCAACCCAGTCGGCTGAGAGTGAGACCAACCTTATCAAACTGTACCATAACGCAAAAGTTTCATTTAATTTTGCATCCAGGAAGGGGGGAGTATGGAATGTACTATCCTGATAATAAACACACAGAACAAATCCATTACACACATGAGCTCTGGGGAAGGAGGTAGGGTACGTGGGAAGAAAGACTAAGTAGGACTTGGAAGAACACAATGTTTGAGGCATTACATGGAAAAACAATCCATCTCAGAGTTGCCTAGAGATTGGTCTTGCAATATAGGCAGGAAGGAGACCCACTGACTATCGATGATGTGTTTTTGTTTTTGTGTGTTTTTTTTTAAAGTAAGCGCTATGCCCAACGTGGGGCTCAAACCCACGACCTGGAGATCAAGAACCAAATGCTCCACCAACCGAGTCAGCCACCCGCCTATTCTTTTTTTTTTTTTTAAAGATTTTATGTATTATTTGGCAGAGAGAGACACAGCGAGAGAGGGAACACAAGCAGGGGGAAAGGGAGAGGGAGCAGGAGACTCCCCGCTGAGCAGGGAGCCCGATGCGGGGCTCGATCCCAGGATCCTGAGATCTGAGAGCTGAAGGCAGACACCCAACCAACTGAGCCACCCAGGCGCCCTTGCACTTTACCTATTTATTTCATCCCTTCAAAAGAGTACATGAGGGTAATAGACTGTGCCAGATATGCTACACACGTTCCTATAAACTATCTATGTTGCAACACTTAAGGAGCATGGAGGAAGTTCACTTCGTCAATCTCCTCAATGTGTTCAAGTTCTTATGATGGAAAGGAAGCCCTGAATAAATCAGAGAGGGACACGTCCCTTTGTGCCTGAAATGACGCACAAGAAAGTTGTAATTGGATTTTATGGATGCAGGAAATAATCGGATCAGGCTCGGAAGGAGGACGTGAACTCATCTGTAGCATCCACAGCTTTCTGCCCTGGGGAAAATTATAAGGGTAAGAAATTCCCTTCCTCCTCACCAGGGAAGAGACCTGCTCCCCCACTACACAACATCTGGGAGCAGATGGCGGGGCTCCTCCGTCTCCCACCCCACCCGTGAGCAGGAAGAGACAGCTCGGGTACTTGGGACTATCTGACAACTGGAATTTCTGCTTGCATGCAGGAGTGGGCAGTCTGGGTCTCCTGCTTGAGAGCAAGTATGTGACGGCCAAGCTTGTGTGAGCAGGTCCTGTCTCCAGACCGTCCTGAATCTTCCTTCTCATTGGGGTGAAACAAATCCCATCATTCCGCCCAGAGGTGAGACACACTCTTAACGGTGGCGTTTCCTGAAAAATGGAAAGCATTTAGGAAGCATGAGGGGAACGTTCCTGAAGAAGCGTGTTTCCGGGATGAATACAGGATCATGATGGAACAGGTGGAGAAGCAGCAGACGGGGATGTGTTTGGACAGTGGCGGGTGCTCCCGGTGGATGGAGAGGGAAGGGCTAATCCCTCAAGGACGGAAGTTGCTTAGTTCAGGGTCTGCAGAGATTTCCAGGTGGCCGGAGGCAGGGATTGAAAGGAAACATTGTGAATCATGAGCCAGGATGGCAAAGAACGGCCAGACCCTCAGGGACCTAGAAACAACGCCGAGGACCCTGGACTCGGTCTGAGAGCCCCAGGGAGACTGGAGAGATGACGAGGACATGGGTTGCCAGGGTCAGAATTAAACTCTGAAACGTCACTCTGGACTCTGTGCAGAGAATGAATGAGCTGAACCCATGCAGGAGGCTGGGGGGTGAGTCAGGAGAGAGGTCATGGTCATCCCGAGCAGCGTGGGGTGGTGGGAACAGAGAACCTGGAGAGACTCCAGGGGTCTTAAGGATAAACACGTTGTGTTTATTTGGGACTGAACAGGATCTCCATGGCTTGCAGCAGGAAGGATTTTGAGCTCTGCGGTACTGTGTTTCTGTGTGTGCTCCTCCCTTCAGAGCTGTGAGCTCCTCAAGGCCACGCGTCCTCTTGCTGACCATCCATCTCCGTGTTGACCAAGTGTGTGCGCGGCAGTAGTGTTGAGCTGATGACAGCAGAAGGAATGGCGGACACATGCTAGCCACCTCCAACCCTTCCATCCATCCCAGTATCATCCTTCCACGAAAACGACGGTCGGATGGTGGCGACTGGGCTGGTATTTAGGTCTGGTCTACCCGTTTGGGGTAGAAAACTCGGAGACAGTAGGGTGCTCTCCTCGCTCCCTTTTAACCCAAATAACTATCTAAACTCTCAGAAGAAATTTCAGTCATTGCCAAAGACAGTGATATTATCCCCGTGCGATCAGCAAGAGATGAAGCTGTCTGTACCCGAACACACATCTCGAATAGGTATAAAAACCGAAGAAGCCTGAGCATCTTTCTCAATTACGGAAAACACGGCAAAATACCACTGCACTTCACTTGGTGAACAAGGGAGCCACGTCCCCAGGCACCAGCCTTGCCCAGGCCATCGTTGGCTTTAGACCCCATTCTCAGGGCTTGGCTCTCCCAAACACGGTCTACGTACCCATGTGCGTGAGGGAGCCCTCCCTGATTCAGACCGCCATCTGTAAAAACACACCCCAAGCATCCTATTGAGAGGAGCACAGTGTGTGTTGCAGAGAAAACCCTTCTTATTTTCTATGCCGTGTTTTTGACACGCTGTCATGGTTGCTTGGAGGATCTGTAAGAGTCAAGAGTTTTCCGTGAAGGGCTCTCAGCCTTTGCCCTTGATGCAGAGCCTGGTACACCCTGGGGGCAGGTGGAGGGAGACACAGACAGCAGAGGGAGAACCCAGATGGACAACCACGTGCTTCACATTGGGGCTTCGGAGGTGCCTTCACCAGCACGGACCTCGGGGAGCCCAGGAGCTCCCGCTCTGCTCCCAGCACACCCCCAGGTACTCAGAAGCATTCAGTGAGATGTTTTCAGACCCTTCATGCAGTCAAAGTTGGGAGCTGGAAGAAATCGGAGGGGCTTGGGGTGACTGGGAAGTGGTACAGGATGGAACCAGAAGGAGGGTCCTTCCTCCTCGAGGCCTCAGAACGAGCCCACATGTCCTGCTTAGAAGGAGGAGTAGAAGACCATAAAGCCCTCGGAAGCACTCCGACTCCACGTGAGAAGCATCTTCCGACCTGAAACATGGGCCTGGCATAAGGCATAAGCTTGGAGCCTTGTTGTCCTGGGCTAGTTGGTTCCTCAGGAATGGAGTTGCCTTGGATCTAAAGACACTTTTCATTGCTGGATGCTTGTGTGTCGTTGCGGGGGAGGGGCTCTAGTTAAGAATATGCCGAGAAGGCTCATTTTTCCTTCATTAGCCAGTGCGAGTCTCCCTTCCCTGGGAGTGCTTGCAGAAGTGACTGCAAGCGAGGCTACGGAGGAAAAGCCAGAAAGTAAATGCATACTTGGGCGCACATGAGCACACTTGGAGACACGTGGAGGGTAGACGTTGCACGCTATGCGTGTTGGTTGTTTATACTCTTAGCTTTAATTTCTGCAAAAGTGGATAGTATACAACTTCTCAGTTCCCTCAAGATTCCATGCCTTTCATGTCAGCCAGGGGTTTTATCCTCACTGACATCACAGGCGCTAATTTTTGTTGTCATCTGAAGCAGGCTGTTGTGTTAACATTTATTTGAGCAGGAGAACATTGTGGAGCTGGCCACATCAAAGGGTGGATTATCTTTCAAACTTGAATTAAGAGGTGTTTATGGAAATAGAAGAACCTAAGGGAAGAATCTGTTATAATGACTAAATATTTTCCGTTTGTGATCAGATTGCTTTGTCATTTCTGGACTAGCACGACTGGACCCCAGGATACTGGAAATGTAAATGGATCCATTCACAGATGCCACAGAAAAAGGGAATGGGGTCATGGTCTCTCTTTTTTTTTTTAAGATTTTATTTTTAAGTAATCTCTGCACCCAACATGGGGTTCCAACTTATGACCTTGAGATCAAGAGTCACATGCTCTACCAAATAAGCCTGCTAGGCACCCCTGGCCTCACAGGGATTTTTAATTGATATTTTTCCCCCTGTCATTTTAGGTACCAAAGATTTTGGGGCTGGAAATACTGCAACCCATCGATGGTTCTCTAAGCAAGCCTGTTCACAGAGAAAAGCAGCAATCTTTTTATCACCTCCCAATCAGCTTTTCCCTTAATTAAGAGTGGGCTCCCTTACAAGGGGTGGTGATTGGGTATAAAAACCCATTAGCAAAATAAACAAGCTGATAAGCGTCTACTAGACCCTCTGGAGAACTTTTTTCCTCGTGTTCACAATTGAAAGCTGATGCAATAGTATCTGGAATTACTAGAACCTATTACCTGGGCAGGCACTTAAAGAAATTATGCAATTGTTGAAATGGAGAGGATTATCCCTACGGTCCTGGTTAGAGCCTAGTGGAAAATGCACTCTCTTTAATGCATTATTCTTAAAACAGATGAGGGCAGAATCTTCCCAAGCAAGGACAAGAAGGGAAAATGTTTATAAATAAGTTGAAGGTGATAGGTGGTGCCATTTCGAAACAGAGAGGGAATGTGGCTTTTTTGCTTTTGCCTTTTTTCAGACTTTCAAGTCGTGATTGTCTTTCATGTATGGTGTTGCTTTAATCCCGACCTTAGTGACGTGGGCTGAACAATAAGGCGATATCACCAAACACAGGATGATGGATTCTACAAGCCATCCATTGAAGAGGTCTATAGAAACTCATCACATGTGGTTCTTCAAAGCTGAATGGAGTCTGCTCATTTGGGATGGCTTCAGCAAATATCTGCCCTGCTTCCCAGATAGGTAAATGTCACACATGTCTGCCTAGGACAGGTATCTGTCTTATTTCCTGGAGACATCCAAGGACACACAGAAGAGAACCCACAGATAACTGGGGGCCAAAATAACATTGTTGAGAGCCATCAGCCAGGTCAACGGGCAGAGCTGTCTGGAACGGGGTGAACTATGGTGCCTGCCATCCTCAGCCTCCTCATGAGGCCAGGAGCACACTATTACCCTTAGAAAAAGTCTTTTCCCATAAGATGGTGGAGAGAGGTTACCCAGAGTCTGGATTCAACATGCTGGCTAAAATGTTTTGAAATAAAAATCTAGATTCTACATTCTGTTGAATCATGGGACCTGGATCTCTGAGTCCGCATTCTCAAATAGACAACGCGCCAGGACTGGGTCTTAATCTTCTCTTTCCCTTGAAGGGCCTGCTTCCGACTTGATACGCTCATCACCAATCCATCCGCCGGCTTAGATTATGGGTCTAGAACCTCCAGGCACTTGAGTTCGAGAAATCCCAAAGAGAAAGGGGATACATGAAATGGCCAATTACTGATGTTTGGTCCTTCAGATTGCAGGAGCTCTTGTCGCTTTCAGCCATGGGTTTTTTGTTTTGTGTTTTTCCCAGACCCAGAACATGGCAGGTGTGGGGGGGATGCTGCAGGTGAAGAGATGGCTTCTCTGGGAGGTGACAATTCATGACACTTTCTGTCGGCTTCCTGTTGGGTTTTCTGTCAGAACGATGCTTTTTGGGGGAACACCGTTGTCTAGAATTTTATCACGTTTCTTAATAATCATCTTCGTTCTACTCCCTGGGTGAACCTAATACAATTTCCCAACACATCTGTCAAGTTAATCCATTTGCTGTCAACTTGTATTTGGAGTCAAAACAAATACATAAACTAAATCTTTAATTTATAGCATGAATTTCTTTAAATCATGTGGGACTAAAAGACAGGCTTTATTTTCATCCCGAGATGCATTCTGTGAGTACCACTTAATATCCCATTTGTTCGGTGGGTTGAATCAATCTCGCTGCCCTGGTTTGCTGCTTGGGTTATTAGGTACACTCCGTCTTTTAATCCTCGTAGTACTTCCCCAACTTTTGCTGGAAAAAAAATTCTCCGCTGTCAGAAAGAAATATATAGGCCACTTCCTGAAGTCCTCTTTGCCCAGAAAAAATTAATTACAGAATTTTCTTTTATGCCATTAAGTGATTGCACACCTTTTTTGACTTAAGAGTTCTGCCCCCACAATCGAGTGAAGGCTAGAGAATAGGAATTATAATTATTGCTATTAAAGCTGTAGGTATCACATCATGAGACATGTCCTCCCCCAAATGTGAGCCACTTCAGGAGCAAGTGGCTCTTTTTATAAAGAATTGAGTCCGAGCTGCAGAGGGGCCTGAGGTCTGTGAGTTTCCCCAGGTCGGGGAGGCTACTTCTAAGCAGGTCCCCATTACCACGTGGAGAATGGCCGTGTCCTCCTGAAGAACACAGGGGTCACCCTGGGGGTGGGGTGGGACTTTACAGTCCCCTGGAGGTATTTTGTTGGCGGAGACATAGCAGATAATATGAGACATAGACCTAGGTGTCTGTCCCTCCCAATCCTTGTGACATGGATCAGAGTCCGTTAGCTGGTGAATTCAAAATCCAAAGCTTCCCATTTTCCGAGACGGTGTGTTTCGTGTGATTTTCATCGAAGAAGAAAAAAAAAATAGATGGGACATTATGACAGTGTATGCTGCATTGTCTGATCCGTTCCCATAAGGGAGGATTTCCGATCTGATGGCACGTCAAACAGGACGGAGTCCTTTACTTTCAGTGCCGCTCGTCTGATGATGGGTAAGGACGTCTGCCGCACGCGGAGGTGGCTCGGGCCCCGGGAGGAGACCCAGCCTTCTCCTCCGACTCTCGCTGCTGTGTGGGCTCCTCTCGATCACACAGGAGAATTTGTGGTGCCCCCTTTTGGCTGGGAAACAAGAAGGGTCTGGAGGTCACCCTGGGTCCCTTGCCTGGGACCCCCATGTGGCCATTAGCACCCTGCTCACCGTGCCACGGGGGAGCCCCCTGTGCTGGCTCACTCTCTGTTTGTGTACAAACTATTGGGGCGATTCGTCACCCAAGCACCGTCCACCTGGGACACCTCCTCTCCTTGCTTGCTGTGTCTTTGACTTTCTCTGACTGACCCCCCAAGCACAGGAAATCTTTATTCCAGATGGACAGGAGACGCTCACTGTGACAATCACATCTTCATCTCTGTCTGTCATTGAGATCAAAACCTCAAATCTTGAATTCCAGAGAGCAAGGTTCTTAGAACACCACCCTGGTCCTTCTCTCCCCTCCTCTGGAAACTTTTGGCTCTATATCGACTTTGAAATCTCTATTACGCTTCTCCAAAGTTGCCCATAGAGTTGCTTGATTTTTCTTTACCTGTCTTCTATGAGTGTTGTCCTTCGGGCAGGAAGCCAGAAATGTCCTGAGCTCCTTGGTTGTGAACAGAAGGACAGGGAGGCCGGGAAGACGCCTACCCTGTTTCATATTTCCTACCCCCCGACACGGTAGCTCTGTCCTGCACGAGGACCCCACACGTTCGGAAGGCAGCCAGTTCCAACCACAACGGCTCCTACCCCCTGGCGAAAGCTCTGGTCTCAGTAGGGTTGGGCTGATTTAGTGATTCTTCCCTAGGGCAGGAGGTACTGTGCTTGCTGTAAGAATCAGCCTCTGTGGGGAAAACCAAGAGTGCTCCCAGAGAGAAGACAGACAAAATTAAACAAGCCTCTTCCTTCCCTAGTGTGTGTCATATTCATTTAAATATTTACTTAGAGCAAATACATTTTAATGAATTTTCAGTTAAAGTTAAATCAACTCATTAAGCCACGTTTAAGGGATCAGAAATGTACCATCAACGCTAGGAGCGACTTGCCCCTCTCTGCCTCGGACTGACTTGAACCCCGGGGGAAATGGCACAGGGGAGGCTCCCTCTCTGCCTCGGACTGACTTGAACCCCTGGGGGAAATGGCACGGGGGAGGCTGGCGTTCTTTTCCTCGGGACCCACAGCCCTTGACCGTGTCTGCAGCACCTTCGCATCTGTAACTGAGTGGTGAGCAAAGCTCGGGTAAGTGTCCCCGTGATTCAGGCGGGGACGGCGGGTGGCAAGAAGCTAAAATAGCGGGCTGCCCCTCCTCCATTTGCCTAACGTGACACTGGGATCTATTTTCTGGTCCTTCTGCTCCGTTCTGAGCCTTTAGATAGTGGACCTTGACCTTCTGGCTTCTGATCGGATTTGCTAATGGGAAGTGCGACCCAGACCCTGGAGAGCAGGAGGAGAGAAAATCGGGGCGTTTCTTCCTCACCCCTTCTCTGAGCGGGTGGCAAGAGTCCGGCGGTAGTTAACGCCTCTTAGGATCCCAGCTTCTAGAAAACTCTCCCTAGTCCAGGACTCCAGCCCTCAGCTCTGGTGACATTGGCCCCTCCTCCCGCCCTTTGAAAAATAAATGAAATCTGTCGTATGATGGATGCTAATAATAAAGTTGATTATAATAAGAAGCTATAGAAATTAGGGCGCCTGGGTGGCTCAGTGGGTTAAAGCCTCTGCTTTCGGCTCAGGTCATGATCTCAGCGTCCTGGGATCGAGGCCCGCATCGGGCTCTCTGCTCAGCAGGGAGCCTGCTTCCTCCTCTCCCTGTCTCTCTGCCTGCCTCTCTGCCTACTTGTAATCTCTCTCTCTGTGTCAAATAAAAAAAAAAAAAAAGAAATTTAAAAATAACTACGCAGCCTGTGTTTCCTGCAACCCAAGAGTATTTATCTAATTGCGATGGGGAAACATATCACTACCTATAAACTGAATTTCAAAGTCATGCCCCGTGTGTCAGGATAAACATAATGTATCTCGATTTCCCTGCGCTGAACCCAACAAGACCTAGTTCGGCCTCAAAGAAGGCCTTTCGGAACCAGATTGACAGATTGGCTGGCGCTTATTTTAAGAGCCCTGACATACAGTAGGAGGCAGCTCCTGCCCCCAATTAGTGTTAGTGTTAGCATTATTATAACGGTTGTCATCATTATCATTGTCATCATTATTGTTGTTATTAGCGAGGGTATGATTTTCAGCCGGACGAAGGAACAGGGACCCGTGGGAGTCCACGAGCCGGCCCCCCAAGCGCTCCCCGCCCACGAGGGCCCCTCAGCGAGGGACAGGCAGCAGCTCGCGTCCCAGTTTCCGCCGAGACGCCAGGCCCCCGGCTTCATGACTTCGGCACCCTCTGCCTGGCAGGGGCCCGAGTTCCCGACAGCCGCCAGGAAAGGTGTGCTCAGCAGACACCGCAGCACAGATACCGTGGGCACGGCGAGCCCCTGTCTTCAGGGAGCCGCTGACCCCGAGAGCCACGTCCCCAGATGCCCGCCGTGGGCCAGCCTGCGAGGGGCTGTCCCATCCGCCGGACGCGGGGCTCAGACCCACCGACCCGGAGCCCGCGAGGCAGGGGCGCCCGCGGCGGGGGCGTGTCACTACCTTTGATGGGCGCGCTCCTGCAGAACAGGGGGTGTCACTCCCGGGGGACCGGAGGCGCAGGGGCGGCGAGCGCGGGGACCAAGATCACAGGGGTGGGGCTGAAACAGAGGGGGCTTCACCCCCAGACCCCGTTCCCGCCCCACTGGAGAGCCTGGTGGGAAGGAGGTTCAAGGCTGTCCTTGCTTCTCAGGTGGCTCTCATGGCAAACCGCTCCCGTTTCCTCTGACTTCACCCACAATGGAAATGCAAGGTTTCCTTCCAGCTGCAAGACCGCAGACCAGCTCCTTGGCCCCCACAGCTCACCTCTGCCGGGGAGGGGGTGGTCATAGGGAGCTGATCGAGGCTGGGCTCACTGATTTGATGGTGCTCTTCTGAGTACCGAATGCTGAACCCCATAAGGATGTTCTCTTTACTTCTTAGCAGCAGTGGAGTAGAAGGCGGGCATGGGGGTGGGGGTCGGGGGGTTTCCTAACCCCTTCCTCTGCACGCAGGGGTGAAGCCAACTTCCTTCTGAGCCCTTGTAACTGAGGACTTAGCACCCAGGCCTCCCCCCCTTGGAGGCCAGCCTCCCGGGCGATCACGTTTAATCCAACCCAGATCTGCACAACTTTGCTTACGGTCTTGCTCACCTGCTTTGGTTTTTAATTATTATCAAATGTCATTATTATTTAATAATTAATAATAATAATAATTAAGAAGTGATTATATAATAAATAATTATATATAATAAATTAATAATAATAATTATTAATTATTTGGTTTTTAAATCAGAAATTTAATTATAAACTGTTTTTCTCACATTCCATTTAGTTTTATTGCATGTGTTGCAGTGTATACTCTATTTTCCTTCATGAGAATAAAAGAAGGCAGAAATCAGGCTGTTCCCATTTTTTCCTTTTATTGTTCTCACTCTTTGCTGAAGAACCGAAACCACTCTGACATTTTGCATGCACAACAGGAATAGATGAGATGCAGTAGATAAAATTTAGGTTATAGCAACTGTTTGTGGCCCATAAGAAGTGCAAGCCAGCTAAAAATCCTTTCCAGGTAATTATAAGTGTGTGAGGCTAATACAACTTGAGGCATTTGAAATCGCGTCCACAGTAATCACCTTAAAGCGGTTGTAAATACATTAATTTATGGCTAAGTATACACAGTCCCCTGTGTTGCCTCCAGCTGATGAAGCCAAATCCAATTCTGGAAATCCTTTGGAGAAGAAAAGCATTGTTGGAGAGGCAAGGGGTTGGGGGAATCGGTGTCTTTAAAAATAAACACATTGCCATCACTGAAGTCGAAATGGGTTAGGGGGAGAGGTAGTGGTGGGGAGCCCCTTCCAGCTCAATAATCCTGAGATTAAAGGCTCGTTCAGCCTAGCTTGCCTGGCACCCTTTTCAGGTGAGCCCCTCCCTCCTCGTGCACTGGAGCACAATTTGGTCCAAGTCTTTGGGCAAAACTAGGAAAAAGATGATTGAATAATATTTTTAGGTATTAAAATGTATAAGGCACATCTTCCAAAATTGATACATATTTGTATTCCAGTGTGCCTTGCATAAAAACGGCCACGACTTCTAGGTATCAATATGGTATTAATTTGCTTGGCTTTGATGCCTCCCGGGGACCCATCACCGAGGCAGTAAACTCATTTTCCCCATTTCCTACAATAAAATCAACAAAGGGGCTTGTCTTTTACCCAAGCTGGAAGTAACAAGGCAAAACACACGGCATTTTCCAAAGACTAACATTAGGAATAATGCGTGGGTCACTAGTGGATCGGCAGAGACGGAGGAGGAGGAAGAGGAGGAGGAAGAGGAGGAAGAGGGGGAGACAGGGAGGGAGATACAAAAGAAGAGTCATTTTGCTTATCTCCACGCATACTTTCAATTAGAAGTGCTCTTCGGAGGGGACAATTCATTTTGTTTTGGGGTTGAGTCCATTATGCAGGTAGGTGTTTTTGTGGGGGCAAAAGTCATCAGCTCAGCGGAAACACAGTTAATTCATTCCCTTGGTGTTGCTTCCAGTTGGTGGGAGGCCGGTGTGGACGCGGGCCTGGGAGGTCGGGTGAGAGGCCCACCATTCATGTTGGCAGTTTTGCTGGTTCCCAATCTATCCCCTCATTGTATTTATGCCTCGTTCAATGGCCTTGACTTACACTGGTGGCGGGGAGGCTTCCGTGGCATGTGTGGATGCTCCCACGAGTCAGAGGTCAAGGACTTGTCTTATCCGTGGACACCTGATGCCCATGCTCCTCTCTGCATAGAACATTTTTGGGATTAGCACTAGTCTTGATGGCTAAAGACAATCACTTGTATCTGAAGGCCACATGCTTGGGCTATGGACTGATGGGCAGGGAAGACAGAGGCAAGCTCTTTCCCGAACCTTCCCCTGTCTGCACGAAGAGGGAGCCCCGGCCAGCCCCGGGCCCAAGGCCACACGCACGAGGACCATGGCTTCACGTGGAACACTGCGGATTCCTGGAAGGCTCCTGTGGAAAGTCAAGATGACTCGTCGGCTGCCCCATGTATGACATCTGGGAAAAACGTGGGTACTGTGTTTCATGCCTTCTATCTCTCGAAGAGAAAATGCCAGGCGTTCTCTGGGCTTTTTTGCTGGTGGGATAGAATCTCCAGAGAATGTCGAGGCCAGGGAATTCATCAGGGGAAGGTAGGAAGGGAGCCACGTTTCTGGGGTATATGTGGTTGCCAGCGGGTTCTGACTTTGCAAACCTTGTCCTAGCTCCAGCTCCGGCCAGCAGCCATGTAGGGGATGCCTCTTTTTAAAAAATCAAGCATGTCACCAAGAGAAAATATGAATCCCCATTGTCAAAGAGCTATAATTTCTTAATTTACAATTGTTACAGAAGCACCCAGCTGGCTCAGCTGGTCGAGCATGTGACTCTTGATCTCGGGGTTGAGGGTTCAAGCCCCATGTCGGAGGGTAGAGATGACTTAAAAATAAACTCTTTAAAAGTCAATAGATAGGGGTGCCTGGGTGGCTCTGTGGGTTGAGCATCCAACTCTTGGTTTTGGTTCAAGTCGTGACCTTGGGGTCCTGAGACCCAGCGCCGCCCCCCCTTGGGCTCCGCGCTCAACAGGGAGTCTATTTGAGGATGGTCTTTCTCCCTCCCTCGCTGCTCCTCTCCCTTCCCAGTCTCTCTCTCTCGCAAATAAATAAATAGATCTTGAAAATAAACAAACAAATAAATAAATAAACAAATAAATAAAATTGTTGTTTCCAATAAAGAAGGAAATATGAGTACCCACGGTGTCACCTCCCACAGAGAAGCAGTACTAACTTCCAATATTATTTCTGCGTGCATATTATAAGAGAAGACCATAATCATAATCTGTATCTTTTCCTCCCACTTAGTAGAGCACCATAAACATTGGTGTGACCATTCAAATGTCTTCGAAAACAGGATTTTTGTTTCCTAAGTTTTCATACAAGGAGGATGTAACCAGCTATACGGGTGAGCCACTGGGATATCTGTGCCTCTGTCCTCTTCCACATGCGGCTCATTTACCCCAAGGTCTTCCCATGAACACGTTTGTGTAAGAGGTGGGCCATGTTTTTGGGACAGGAACTCGAGTGTCGGAAGCCAGAAGAGATGCTGCATGACCCGACAAGGTCCAGTTGGAGCAGCACCTAGCAAAGACACCATCCCACGCAGCCCGGAGCAGAGATGAGCCCACGGGCCGGGCTCACGGATGCAGGGAAACGGTGGCTCCAACAGCTGGGGCGCCACCTGCCTAGACCCCAGCAGCTGGGGCGCCACCTGTCTAGACCCCAGACACCTGACAAATTCTCCAGACCATGCGGTAGAGCTTTCCGTTCTCAAAATCAAAACGGTATGTTTTTTTCTGAAGGAATTTCAATAGCAAAAATGATTTTATTTTATTTTTTTTAAAGATTTTATATATTATTTGGCAGGGAGAGAGAGAGACAGCAAGAGAGGGAACACAAGCAGGGGGAGGGAGAGGGAGAAGCTGGCTTCCTGCCGAGCAGGGAGCCCGATGCGGGGCTTGACCCCAGGACCCGGGGATCATGACCCGAGCTGAAGGCAGACACTTAACCAACTGAGCCACCCAGGCGCCCCAGCAAAAATGATTTCAATATGTGTAAACTCTTACTATTTTTGAACAAAATTAACATTTGCTCACAATTCGATTGAAGGTATTTTTTAGTAAGAATTAACCTATTTCTTGCCATCCCGAGCCCCGATGGAAGCATTTTATGAGTGTCCACGTAGATCGCCCTCATGATAACAGAGTGTGATCCCTGATCCAAGTGGACCGTTGAGGCAACAGAGGCGCAGAGGGGTTAAGTAATCTGTGTGAGTTCACACAGCCTGAGAGCAGGAAGCCCGAACTCAAGCCCAAGGTGTGCCATCCAGGGAGACCTCCGGGCGGGATGCCGGCCGCCTCTTGGTTCCCATGGGCTGGATTTTCCCAGAGAGGGAGGGTTGCCATTCTGGGCAGTGGCAGAAATGGGGACAGGGTGGACATAGGCAGTGGTCTCGTAGGGGGTGGATTTCGGATCTTCCCCATGCACACCTGGTGTGCCGAGATGGCAGGACATCCAAAGGGGGAAGCTCCCAACTTTCCCAGGAGAGCGGCATTGGGATCCTCTGCAGCCTCTCCGGCCCTTGTGTGGACGGAAGGGCAGAAGCCGGCCGTCTCCGAGGGGACCCCGTGGACCCAGGGACCCTAGGGCAGCAGCCAGGAGGAAGTGGGGACCAGAGGCCTCCTTGACTCTTCAAGGTGGTGCAAATCTCTGTGATGCTGAGAATCACAGACAGTGAGGGAAATTTTCCAGCGCTGTTATGGGGCTGCCTTTCCAGCCACCAGTGATGGTGGATGCTTAGCCAAGCTGAATCTCACATAGGAACATGAGAGATGGGCTTTGTTTGACCTCCAGGGCTTCGAGCACTCCTGATTTTAATTGGGCCTCCATGGATTTGCGTGAGAGGGAGTTATGGAGCCCTGCCGCTAGTCCACAGACAAGGGGAAGGACAGGAGAGAGGCAAGCCATCCCCAAGAGTGTCCGGTTAACAAGGATGCGCTCTTTCTCACGATGTTTAAACACAGAGACTGGAGGGGTGGCCTGACCTCCGAGAGCTTTCAAAATGGCGCACACGTGCTGAGCAGCCCATTGGGAAGGTCATCTCTGTCATCAGCGTCTTTCTTTCTTTCTTTCTTTTTTTTTTTAAAGATTTTATTTATTTACTTGACACAGAGAGAGAGAGATTACAAGTAGGCAGAGAGGCAGGCAGAGAGACAGGGAGAGGAGGAAGCAGGCTCCCTGCTGAGCAGAGAGCCCGATGCGGGCCTCGATCCCAGGACGCTGAGATCATGACCTGAGCCGAAAGCAGAGGCTTTAACCCACTGAGCCACCCAGGTGCCCTCATCAGCGTTTTTCATTGTGTGTTGAGATTTTTGATGGAGACCAGAGAAGAAATCCATGAACTTGGATCAAANGGCGTCTTTCATTGTGTGTTGAGATTTTTGATGGAGACCAGAGAAGAAATCCATGAACTTGGATCAAAAGTTGTGAAATCAAGTGTAGGGAAATACATATTTCATAGGCTTTGTCTGGCTTTGGCTAAAATTTGGTAAAACCCAGAGGTGTTTTCATGGGGCTCAACCACATCGGGGAGGTATTTCTTGGAAAAAGCAATTTCCATTTTAGTTTTTACACGACGAGTTAAGAAAGAATCAATCTACATATTTAAATAACATGACAATGACATTCCTAAATGATTTACTGAAAATTAGATGGAAATATTGAAAATCATTATTTTTCACCAGTAATCGGAATCTGAGTTCTTTTCTATCTATATGCAAATGTTGGATTCCTGAGTTTGCTTTTTTTTTTTAAACAATATTGTAATATCGCCTATTTCATAAAGTTAAAATTAATGGAGTTCTGTTGTGATCGGAAGGTTTTTTGATCGGGGGTTTGGAAGCTTCACACCTGAATGTGAATGTGGCTTTCATTCATTCTTTTCGGAGGCTATGTTTTATGCTCTGATATTTAAGTATAATGAATTATTTTAAGGTGTTCCCATCAAAATCACGATTTATTGATTCTGTACAAAAATCAGACTTACATTTTAAAATAAACATCGGCTCCTTAGACGTGAAGGCAAGCAGCAGAATGTCCAGCTTGGTCACTCTCTGGAACCTGCTCTCTGCCCAGGACCTTTTAGCTCTGTTTTCTCTTTGCTCCTGGTTATTTCCCTGGGTTTTATTCAATTGTCCATGTTTTAACTGTGCATGAAGTCTTCTTGGGGGAGGGCAGCTTATAATTAAAATTGGTCTTCATTATGTGTCTTTATTATTCCCCCCAAATTAGAAGACAATTTGGTACGTGCTGGGAGATGGGGGACCAGAGAGAGCAGTTGCAAAGGATGGAGGCTCTTTCTGTGTTCCACCCCCGTGACGCAGAGCAAAGCCCCAGTCAGCACAGCCGGCCTACAGGGCTGGAGGGCTCAGGGAGGTGGAATGGGGCCGGAGGGCTTGGGGCTGTCAGCTTTTGTCCAGGCTGCTCACTGGCGTTCAGATTCAGAAAAACGAGAGCCCACGGGAGAGTTTGTGGGACCCCCGGCAGCCACGACACCCCAGGATTCTGCTGACCCTACAGCCGGGGGGGCACCCAGTGGCATTTAGGAACATTCCACACACTCTGCCTTTATCTCTTGTTTATGCCACTTAATTTCCCCTCCTCGGCCCCCTCCCTCATTAACCTGGGTCCTACCCACACAATGATCAATGAGAGGAGAATCTATCAGCACGAACACTGTCAAGGCTTTGCATGTGTAAAGACTTGCTTGAAAAATCCTTGCTTATATCAGCAATGCATTCGTTATAGCCCTCATTTGAATTTAGCCTAATCAACAGAAGACAATTGCCTTGTTGCAAAAATAAACAGAGAAACCAATACATAAATGAAAGAGAGAGAGAGAGAGAGAGAGAGAGAGAGAGAGAGAGAGAGAGAGAGAGAGAGAGATTGAGGTAGCAGGTGGGATACATGTGTCTGTGATCCTCAAAGTGCAGGAGTCTTCAGTGCATTTCATGAGGATAGTTTGTAGCAACTTTTGTAAAGAAATCACAAAGCAGTCTATTAGTTACACAAGGAACATATGACAGCAAATAGAGATAAGGACAGGACCCTGCAAACCATAGAGAGGGGATATGAGAGTCTCGCCAGCACAGTTCACCCTGTAACGGTAGGGCTCAATTATGGCGTGGCCGAAAGTGACTATTTAGGGCTCCGTGCTCTGTGAGACCATGTCCTGCAAATCTCACTTGGTATCATTGTGAGCACTCGTCAGGGAGGGGATCTTCTCTCTTGGCCGTGACACCTGTCTTGCCGATAGTTCTGTGGTCAAGGTGATGCAGAGACAGGGGCAGTTCATTGTGGATGTTAGGTCCTATCTTTTGAAAGATGGTCGGACAGATGACTGGTAAGCACACTCTAGATTAACCTGCCCAGTTTTGGGGGTCAACTAACCTCTGAATTCTGACTCCTGGTTTTTGTGACCAGGTCACCCTGAGCACCGTCCTTTTATTTTCTCAGCTTGAGATTTTGGTGGTTTTCTATATAGCAGTGTTGGTAGCCCGTTCGTAGTAGGTGGGAATATTGTGATAACTCAATGAACCATGGTATCTAGCATGTGGGGAGAGATAAATATATGTTAATTACCTCCATCATCATTAGCATAAAAATACTACACAAATATTTGTGCTTATATGTATACTCTTGATAAAGAAAGCTTTTTAAGTTGTAATTAAGATCAGAGAGTATTTTTTAATAGTGATAATTTCTGTATCCTAGGTAATAATTAGTCTTTGGGGAAGGCTTTTTTTTTTTCCTGGTCCAAGAAAGCAAATTTCTCCAATTAAAACAAAAAAAGAGTATTAAGCCAATAATCACACTACTGATGTTATATTAACAAAGGAGTGGGCTTTGCTAAAAGGAATGAGACTCCATGAGGAGGTGAAATATGGAATACAGTGTAAGCTACGTAACACCGTTATCTAGAGATGAAATACAGAAGGGAAAGAGAATCCGGGCCACACTAAGAAATTCTAACATTGCATTGCTGAGTACAGAAAACCAAAGTCTGCAGCTGAGACTTACATATCATAAGGCAAAAAGAGGTGGAAAAATCAGAAAATTGTGGAATCCAAAAAGTCGGTGGAATGGTGTTTCCAGAAGGAGCAGGGAGGTTGGAACCCATGCTCTGGAAATGCACCTCTCTGATCCAGGAAGAGCGTGGGTATGAAGTATGGGGAAGAGATGCTTGCATGGATGTCGAAGGAAGTGGGGGGGTCAAATTGCCAAGTCAGGCAGTGTAGACAGATGGCTGAAGTAATCGCCCAGGGCAGTCTTGCTTTGAAGGGGAAGCGAGGTGAAGGGGTAGACAGGAAGGGCAATAGGAGTTGAGGAGAGCTTGTTTCGTTTGTTCATTTATTTGAGTAGAGAGACCTACGTGCTTTCAGATGGGAGAGCGTGGGGGAGAGGCGGTCATGAGGGAGAGCAAGATACGGATCCCAGGTTAAGCCTCCGGAGAGGTTGTCTGGGATGGGAACCAGTCCACAGGCAAAGGAATCGACTTTAGGAAGAAGGACAGTCTTTGTTTTAACAGGAGGGACGAAGGCTGGGAACTTGTATGAGGAGAACTCTAAGTTCCGTGAAAGGAAACGGAAAGCATTTTCAAAGGACTTGATCAGCTGTGTGGAAAAACACACAGTCACCTGCTGAGAACAAGACGGTTCGTGAGGACAGAAGAGAACAGAGTGGGCTTTGACAACGTGTTTTCAGTGAGAGAAAGAGAGCGAGAGGACAGAAAATGCGACAGGCTTTCTCTGCCTTGCCGAGGACTTGTTGACTTCGTATGACACCAGCGTGCCCTCCTGCATGACTTTCTGTGCTGGAGTTTGGCCCCCGAGATCCAGGCAGAGAAATGAGATAATTCTTACTTACGACCGTGAACACAAGGACCAGGGGTTTTAGAGCATTGTCAGGAATGGCCTAGATGCACATTTGTAAGGCACAGACTTAACGGTGCTTAGGGAAGAGTCTCTTAGCCATCCCTCTTGGTTATCGACGTAAAGGTCTATTCTCAAAACAGTCCTATAACAAAGGTCTACCTTCACTCCTTCTCCGTTTATTTCATCAAAAGATCGGGCTTCTGCTCTAGTCAGTCAACAGGCTACAAAAGCTTGTGCCCACCAGTGGCTTAGCCAAAGTTGTCAGCTTCTCGGTGCATGCGATTAGTTCTGCAAAGTACCAGGGCTCAAGGCTCATACAGAATGCAGGACCTCCTGGTGGGGGTAGAGATGGGTACTCCAATTCCTGGGCTCTGAGGGACATTTACCCCAAAGAAAATCGCCTCTTTTGGAAGGAGCCCATCGAGGCTAGCCACCTGGCTCAGCCAAAGGTCAGGACGAGTTGAGAGGGCTGGTTTCCAGTCAAGATATGGTTGATTCCAGGAGTATCCGTGCAACTGAGGTAGCGATCTGGAGGAAACGGCTCCAAGTGCACATGAACTACAAAGACCAGTTACTTGGCATGCGATTCCATCCAAACAGGCGCTGTCAAGCTGGGGTCCCCATCCGCAGGGAACCGCTCCTCAACACTGACACCGTGTGGCCGTGAGGGGCAATGACAGCGGGACCTTTCCTCCTTGAGGCTAAGAGGGCCAATTGCTCTTGAACCATAAATGAACTGAACACCTAGGCTCCTGAAGATTTTAGTATGGAGGAGCGGTCCTACTAATGTCTAATTTCATTCAGAAACCAATGGGACAGCCATATGCCCTTGGGAGTAGATTGCTGTGAAGCCACATAAGTGAATTGTCACCGCTCGACCTTCGTGGACACTTCTGTCCCCAGCATCCATGCTTGGTCTTGCAATGAATATATTTGGAATTTGCCGAGACCGGTTGCAAAGATCTCCGGGAAAGAGAGGTCCTGTTTGTACTTGCCCTGCCTTGTCCTGCTTAGGACGCTCTCACGTAAGGACAGGGTGCCTGCCCTGTTATCTTCGGAGGAAATAGTCCCCAAGTTGCAGCTTTGTTCATTATTGCAACACACACAGGCACAAGAAAGCATTTTAGCAAAAGGAAAAATGGAGAAAAAGTGCGCATTAAAACAAAACAGGTTCCCCAGTTACATGTTTGAAAGGCGTCATGAGCTTCTACCCTCGGAGTCTCATCTCAAATGGAATTAGATGGTTCGTTATGAAACGTGTTTAGTATCTGCCTCTCAGCTGATAGCAGATCCTGCAAGGGGCCGAACCGAGTCTCTTGTGCATCCCAAAACACACAACGGGGGGCCCGACACGAGAGCTGAGCCTCCAAACTACCTGTCAGGTAAAAGCTGGGTGACTCGAGAAAGGTTCTTTCACACTCTCAGGAGACACTGAACACCGATACCAAATTCCAGCGCCGGCCCCCTTTCAACTCAAGGGCACCTTCTGAGGGCACAAGCTGGGGAGAGTGCTTCTTGGAATTGAAATCATTCCTCCAAACTTCTGATGTATGAGAAACAAATACCCGATCCGGGCTCCAGCAATCGCTCACGTTTGATGGATTGTGTGTCTTCCGAGGTAAGAGGTTCAAATGGGCTCGAAAAGAGAAACTCGCCAAGGAGCAATTGATTTGCCGCGAGCGTCCCAGGGGCACGGCGGGCTCCCGAGGCGGGCGACACAGGGCGGGGTACCATCTCCTCCAGGGACGCAAAGCCAGAGTCATAAATGCCATCGCTGGTATTTTCGACTGAGATTCTGTGACTACATTGTCCTGATGTGGGTGAAGTATCCCGAACCATGCCGGCTCCCTCCAAGTACGGCATTTGTCCAAAGACCGTTTGTCCGGGAGGAGCAGATCTGGATGTGCTGAAACTGTCAGACCCGGGTGCCCTCAGAAGCAGGGGTTGGTTTGACTCCGTTCTCTAAAAGCCAGCCCTGCTCAGGGCTCCTAGGACCTCTTTGGGGAAGGGAAAGGAAAATAGCATGTATTTAGCACTGCATGGGTTGTGACCTTAGCTATTTATATTAATCTTCAGAGATGCATTTTATTTTCCCTGTTTTCCAAATTTCAAGATGAAGTCTTCCAATAGTTGCATCGAGGGCATTCACCTGGATGGTAAGGGACAGGCGTTTGACCTTCGGACTGCTGGCCTCTCACGTCTGAACCCTTTCCATGAAGAATGATGACATCTTAGTGCATTTATTGAACCCAGAAGAATGGTCTCACTGCCCAGAGCTGTGCTGATGGTTTTCTGAAGGGGCAGCTAGGCGGAGAAGGAAAAAAATCCAGATCGTCCAATAAAGTCCTCCGTGGAGAAGAAGGATGGGGTGACCATGGCATATTTGCTATTCCTGTCCTAAGCCATAACTAATTTCCAAATGAGCCAACTTCACTCATGTTTGTTCTATTATTCTAGATTCAGGCTCTTTAAAAAAATCTTTTTTTTTGCTCATTCACTAGTTTTAGGAGAGTCTTTTTAATCACTCAATGACCAAAAGAAATAAACAAATAAAGTAATTATATTACAGAAAACACCCTCATTCTTTCCTGGAAGGAAATGTGGGCCTCGCGTTAGGGCAGACAAAACATCTGGTTCACGTGCCCCTGGACCTTGAGGGAGGCGGGCTGAGCCAACAGGAGGAAGTGCCTTTTCTTCTGTGCTGATTTTGGAAAGGAAAGCATAGTTTTACAAGACTTGGACATAAGAAGATGCAGTGCTCCCAGGTGGAATCTTGTGCCGTGGGAAGCCTGACGAGGACGTCGTGAGGAGGAGAGACGAGCCAAGAGGTGGTGAGCCTGTCCTGGGGCCACGACCCCAGCCCCAGCCCCGCCTGCACACAATCCCCCCAGATGCTCGCACCCACAAATTCCCTCTTGCACCTACCCTAAGGGACCCTGGCATCCCACTGGCTGCCTTCAGCTTGCAGATAACACACGTCTGTGTCACGGGCCCTGTATGTCTTCCACTCGCACTGAGCTTCCCCACGAACGCTCGTGATGCCCAGCTCAGACCCTTCTCAGTTATTATCAGCCTAAATGAGATGCAGGGCTTTTCTGATGCACGCGAGCTCTGTGACGTTCAGTCCGCAGTCACGTGCTTTCCTCCTGGACGCCCCCACCGGGATCTGAGCGCCGCGGGCGCGGCCCAGCCCACGACCTTCAACAGCTTCGATCGGAAGCCTGCCTGCCTGCCCCTACCGGATGAAGGTGGTGATCAGCCCACCCCAGACTTTCCCCAGAGTCAGTGCGCCAGACCACGCAGGCCTTTCTCATTTCTTGTTCCTCTGACTATCAAATTAGGCAGGTTATTTTGGAAGTTTTACCGTATATTTTGAAGTCGCTTCAACACAGAAGGGGCTGCAAGGGGAAGGGTCTGAATGGAGTACATCTACTTCCCAGTCTGAATGGTCTGCAGTTTATTTGTGGTTTATTGCTTTGACCCACCTGGCGCTGAGCCATTCAACCAAATCTTCTTTTTTCTTGCAGCTGATTGGTGGGATCACCCAGTTTCCTGGAACAACAGGTGTGATCAAGGGCACTTAGGGTTCTCAACCAGTCCTGAGCCTGTCTTCCTCCATCCAAGTGCGTGGTGCTCCTCGGACATGTCCCCTCACCCTGTGCAGCACCCCCAACACCCTGTCCCTCTATTACTGAGCAGTGACGCCTCTTCCAGCTCCGCCCCTCCCCCACAGCCATCAGGCTCCATCTTTCCATTGACCTTGAGGACACACTTTGGTGCAGTGAAAACCCATGTGTCTTCCTGTCCAGCGGGCTCAGATTCAATGTCAACCCCACCACTCACCAGCTATGGGGTCTTGGGAAACACGTATCATTTATTCAACCCTCTGAGCTTCACACGGTGGTGGAGAATGGGGTCAGCAGAGCCAGGTGCCGGGGTTGAAGCCCAGCCCTGCTGTTCACCAGCAAGGTGACCTGGAGCAGGTTTTGTCATTCAACATCCCACAACTATAATGTCTTTCTTTGGACTCTTCACTGTATTATGAGCACTCTCCTGGGTGCTGAAGGTACAGCAGGGGTCAGAGATAGAGGAAAAATTGCCACCCTCAGAGAGCCTACATTTAATAAAGGAAAAACAACAGAAAATTAGCCTCATCAGCAAGCAAATTGTATTGGGTACCGGAAGGTCCCAAGTACAAGGCGGGAGAAGGCGAGCAGGCATGGGAGATCAGGATCGCATGCGGTGGGGGCGGGTGTCAATTTGAAACAGGTGAAGGATATATTTGAACAAGAATTGAAGGACATGTGAGATTTAGTTCTGCGAATGTCCATGTCTCAAAGTACCCCGATTTGCTCCTTACTGATGGTGATGATAGCATTCCTTACCGCCTGGGGCTTCGGTGAAGGTGCGAATAACACACATACGAAGAGCTTAGAAAAACCCCGGACTCGAGGTAAGGGTCCATGAGTGTTAGGTAGTTTACTATCTGCAGCATCTTGCTGGAAGAATGAGGTTTGCCTCATTCCTGTTTCAGGTCCAACTCGATCTGGCCTGTGATCACTAGTGAATCAATCGCCACCGCTCATGAGCAAGAAAATGTGCACGTTCCAGAGTGCTGGGTTTCCAGCTGCAGAGAATTTTCCATTTCTTCCTTTTTTTTTTTTTTTAGATTTTATTTATTCGAGACAGAGAGAGAGAGAGAGAGCACAAGTAGAGGAGGCAACAGAAGGAGAGACATGGTCATGGTCACAGGACCAAAATTGGTAAAGGATCATCGTGAATGGTGGAGAAGCGTCTTCAGTGAGTGATCACGGAAAGTCAGCGCTTGAGATGACTTTGCCTTAAAGTCAAGGCCACTTTGCTTTCTACATCTNGAGGAGGCAACAGAAGGAGAGGCATGGTCATGGTCACAGGACCAAAATTGGTAAAGGATCATCGTGAATGGTGGAGAAGCGTCTTCAGTGAGTGATCACGGAAAGTCAGCGCTTGAGATGACTTTGCCTTAAAGTCGAGGCCACTTTGCTTTCTACATCTGGAGGGACAGAACTTGGAAGGCAGCCATGGGAAGTCACGGCAAGTCACCGTAATTCCCTTCTTCTTAGAGAACACGTTCTCTCTTTGTTATTTGTTTTTTTAATTATTTGATTTTAAACAAGCTCTAGGCCCAGTGTGGGGCTTGAACTCGTGGCCCCGAGATCAAGAGTCACATGTTCTAGGGACTGAGCCACCCAGGTGCCCCACACGGTCTCTCTTTAAATCTCATACGTTGAAGGAGAAAATTCAGGAATGCCTGTGTGCCTTTCAGAGGAAGACGGTGAACAAATCGGTTCGTCTTTCTGAATTCCAGTCTTCGCCTTTGCAATCCATCCCATTTTATTAAAATGAAAAGTTCTGATGCTGTCATTGCCTCAACCCCGAAACACCCCCGCAGGCACTGCATGGTATGAACGCACACACGATCACTCCCCCCAGCGCCCTTCCACGTGGCATTGACGGATTCCAAAACATGGCCTTGAATTTCCAGCTCTCACCACTGCCCTATAAATCTCCTAGGCTCACACAGAGGGTTTGATTACCTGACTTCAAGAGCCCCAAGTGTTTTAAGCTCTCGAAACGTGTGCTGTTCTATCCGTCCTACGGTTTGCTCGCAATCCCCAGCTCCTGACCTTCAACCTGAAGTTAACAGGGTACCTCGTGGCATCTAGGCTCCAGCTCACACCCCACCTCCCCTTATACTCTTCCGAAGGGGTGCAGCGGGACCCCGCCCCCCGGGGCCTCCTTTGGGCTGCTCCCCAACTGGCCGTGTCTCCCGGGCCTCCCCCACCCCAGCCCTGCAGGTGGGGGCTCCCGGGTATCAGCCGCGGCTCTGGGGGTCCTGTGTGTGGGCGTAACGCTATCTTTTGGCTGGAGTTCCAATAGTGAGACGCGCTCTGGGCGCCAGGACGGTGATAAATCAGTTACACATGAGAACCCTGGGGGTACAACCTGCTTCGTGGCTTCAAGACCCCTCAACATCCTGGTCTTGGGGCTCCCAGGACCCTGGGGCATGCTCTGTCCTCTGCCACCTCTGCCCCCAGGACCCCCAGACTCATTATACTGCCTCGCACCCCACTCTCCATGGCACAGAGCTGCCTTGACCGTTCTGGTACGCACCTTGGAGACTCAAAAACTCCCCTCTCCCTCCCAAGCCGTGGGAAGAGTTCCCCAAATGACGGGAAGCAGCCTTCCCTAGGAGACCACCCCGGCCACGACCCAAGACCCCTGCAGCCTCAGGGCAGTTGTCCCCTCTGGGCCTGCCCGCTCCCCACCTGAGAGCGTCCTGCCCTTCCTGCACCGCCCTGAGCCTGCTGCTTCCCTCTGGGGTCTCTATCTGAGGGCAGAGCCTCACGTAAGCCTTTTGCGGGGAATCCAAGAGCCAAGATCTCCATTCCCACAACGCAGACTCTCCTACCGGTAACGGGCTGTTCACATGTGAATTACTAGCATTGCGGGGTGACTCGGAACCAGACGGTTCTCGGCCATCCCTCTTCCACCTTGAGAGGCCGGGAGGCCCGAGACTCTGACCTCGCCGTGGGGAGGCACTCTCCAGCTGGCCTCGGCAAGGAGCGGCCGGGGGGCCCCCACGGTCTTGTTTCTGGTTCTGTTCCTCTGCACGGGCCAGAAGATCCCCGGAGCTCAGTGCATACACCCCACGTCCTGATGGAGGCGCCCAGACGACCAGGGCAGAGTCGGCCGCGTGTGGACTTCCTCTTCAGACCCCCTCAGCGTGCGATGTCTCCACTGCCCACTCCACCCCATCGCGACGTCTCAAAGGCACCTCACACTCAGCGGTCCAGCCCAGACCCCCCGGGGGGCCCCGGCCAATCTGATTTTTCTTTTTCTACAGTGTTCTCTCTTTCTCTGAGCGGTACCCACCTCCAGCCAGTCTGTAAAGCAGAAACCAGGACATCTTCCACCCGAGACACTGTCCTTCCCAGTTACCAGTCAGATACCACATCGTGGCCGCTGTCACCTCCAGCTGTCCCTCCTTTCTTCTTTCCCGCCTCGGCGGCACCTGTGCCCGGCCCGCCGTCCCCCTCCCGGACCAGGCGTCGGCCTTCTGGTCGCTCTCCTCACATCTGCTCAGTCCCCCCAGCCCGCATCCGCCCCCAGTAGGGGGGGCTTAAGAAAACGCTCACGTTCCCACACGTCTGTGCAAAAGGACCTACAGGAAGTGTCAACCAGACATGCATGTGACCCACTGCCGACTGAAGATGGCAGGAAAGCCGCGGGGAGTGGGGCCAGGGGA
This sequence comes from Ailurus styani, assembly GCA_002007465.1. Classification (NCBI taxonomy): domain Eukaryota; kingdom Metazoa; phylum Chordata; class Mammalia; order Carnivora; family Ailuridae; genus Ailurus; species Ailurus styani. Next base: position 5,225,578 of record LNAC01000056.1, read on the forward strand.
GGGGTCGGCGCTTTTCTGATGGTTCCTCTTTGTACAGCGCAGACTTTAAAACCATGTTGATGCCTCACATGTCCAGGAAATAACAAACAGTAAATAAGCAGGGTGTGTGTGTATCCGCGGGAGGAGGGAAGGATTTCAAAAGGAATACAAATGGCAACGAATAAACCTGAATGTATCTTCAGTGGATACACTCCAGGGAGGGCTGTGGGGAAGAAAAAACCCCAAAAGCTTGTCTATAAAATGAACTATTAAGTCACAGATCTGGCAGGAATATACAGGCGTGATCTTGGGGCAGGGACGTACGACAAGAGGTCTGAACAAGTTTATGTAATCATGATGATTCCATTTAGCAAGTGACATTCAGGTTGCGATTGTTATGAATGGGATTAACTAAATAAGTGAGCCCTCAGAACATTCCAGAACAAAGGGGTAGCATATGCAGAGACCCCAGGTCAATAGTCCAGTGCTTGTGGAGAACCGAAGCACAGGTCAGGTGGACGTGATACAAAAAATAAGAGGGGTGTGGCCTGAGCTGTGGCTTGGGAGGTCAGCAGGGATCCGGGCAAATGAAGGACATACTTTCTGGCCATTTGGAGAATGAAGACCATTATCCTACAAGCAAATCATGAGCCACAGAAGAATGGTGGGTAACGGAATAACATAGTTAGGTTTGGGAGCCTTGCGATAAACCAATTAGGGAACTCAAGAATGGGTTCGGGACACTGGTTAGCTTGGACTGGAAATTAGACAAAAAGGCAGATTTTAGGGATATTAATGAGGCAGAAGCAGCAGGCTGTGGCTGGAATTGATCCAGAGAAGAGCACATTCCTACTGGACAAGTCTAGGTCCTTAGCACTTGGATACAGTGTAGATTCATTCATTGATACAGAGGACCCTAGAGAATGAGTAGGTTCGGGATATGTGATGAGTTCCATTTTACATGATGAAATTGTTATCCTGAAATTCCATGCTACCCTAGAAGATGGGCACTATGGACTAATTTGTAACAGGATGCCCTTTCATTCAAGTTATTGTGTCTGGGTACTGACTAGGTCCTAGGGATGTCAAGGACGCCAAGATAACCTGACCATGACCTCTGCCTCAACAGGACATAGAAGGGGAGATGAGACACGGATTATAGAAATAATAATAGAAATACAAGGTCGAAACAGAGTTCACGGGGGCTTCTTTAGCTCTGCCAAGCAGTAAAAAGCTCCCAGCAAAACTGTTGGGTGAACAGCAGAAGACCAGATAGAGATCGAAGCTTAACCCCGTTATCTCTTCCTGAAGAATGAGAAAAAGGTCCAAAATATTCTAAGTTCACTGAGACTCGTGGGGAAGACAGATTGAATATTTCCATCCTAAAACATGTTCTATGCTTCCGAGCGGTGCAGATCCCTCATTGCTGGAGGGCAAGGGAAGACGTTCTGTTCAATGTCTTTCATCATCGCTGAGTAGACTACAGTGAGAGTCAGCGGTTTAACTGCATAGTTGTTGGGTTTAAATCAACCTGTGATGATGAACCTGGTTTCCAACTTCACAGTGAACAAAGCTCCCAATGTGGTTTCCTATAGCAAACGTTCATAGTCTCCATAATAAAGCCAACACTTTTGAAACAATGATAATAAACTTTCCAAAATAGTGGACAATCTCCTTTCCCTTCTTAATAGAGAAAAACTGAAAGTTATAATGCCAAAATATAGACCAATATGACATAAATTTCATGGGAACAGGAAATGTGCATAATTTTCTAACCTTCCCTCTTCCTGAGGTAAAAGAAAAAAGAGCTAATTTGTCAACCCGATGAATAGCATTCTATTTTTTCTTCTTCTTTTTTTAAAATTTTATTTATTTATATGGCATGGAGAGAGATCACAAGTAGGCAGAGAGGCAGGCAGAGGGAGGGGGGAAGCAGACTCCCTGATGAGCAGGGAGCCCGATGCGGGACTCGATCCCAGGACCCTGAGATCATGACCTGAGCCGAAGGCAGAGACATAACCCACTGAGCCACCCAGGCGCCCCTCTATTTTTTCTTCTTTAAAGATTTTATTGATTTACTTATTTATTTAGCTTTTATTTATTTATTTATTTTAGAGAAAGAGAGAGAGAAAGAAAGAGCATGGTGCGGTGAGGAGCAGAGAGAGAGGGACAAGCAGACTCCATGCTGAGTGTGGAGCCCAGCACGGGACTCAGTCTCACAACCCTGAGATCATGACCTGAGCTGAAACCAGGAGTCTAGCGCTCTGCTGACGGAGCCACCCAGGGGCCCCTTAGATTTTATTCTTAAGTAATCCCTAGACCCAACACGGGGCTCCAACTCGCGACCCCCGAGATCACGAGTTGCACGCTCCACTGACGGAGCCAGCCAGGGGCCCCCAGTGCGTAGCATGCTTGAAAACATTTGCGGGAATGAGTCCTTAACGTTGCTCTCAAGGGTGATGCTCACCAGACAGAAAAATAAATAAATAAACAAATAAATAAAGGAACCTCTGGTGGTATTTTTAACCTTAACCAAGGCTGAATCGAAGAGATTTGGGCTAGCTGATATCAACCAATTGCACGCCACGCTTACACTTTGCTTCTGCTCACCTTTTAAATGGGGTGTAGCCATCGCTCACTGTGTAAAGGGCTACCATATCTGCAGGCAGGCAAGGCTCATCTTTACCCCAAAACCACATCTTGACACCTGTCCAGTGCCCCAAGATCGCCTGCGGAGAGCCCAGCAGGGAAGGAGAGAGGACTTACCCACCACGGTGACGACGCTCCCTCCCAGTGGCAGAAAACGGAAACACAAACACCATGGAAAAGATTGGAAGTCTCCATCCCAGAATGCTTTCCAGCATCAGTAACAAGGCATCACCCACGCAAGTAATCAGACGGAGTTGAATGTAAGTTGCTTCCTGATTAGATTAAAATTTCTTACTGCCGCAAGCCTGGGCTCAAAGAGGAAGGGAATTTTCAGGAAGTTCTGGGAACTCAAGTGGAAGCTGGTTTCCATTAGGATTCCTTTTCTCCCTGGGCGCTTGTTTGTGTGTGACTAGCCAAGCAAATATTGGCTTTTATCGCATGCATGAGAATGACCTTGGGGTTTCTCCGACTGTACGTTTTACTGTATGTTTTGTACTGATTTATACAGAAATACTGGCTTGTCAACATGCACTCTGGCAACCTGTGTGGGAATTCAGTCGAACGTATGCTTTCTGGTTGCTTAATTTCTTTGCTTTTGCAAATAGAGACACTTGTTCTTACTTCATTTAATTTTATATTGTGACTTGCTTTCTCGTCTCCAATATTTTCTGCATCTGCGGGACAGCCATTTGCTTTTATGACACCGCAAATAAGGAATAAAAATCCATGTACCAGTACTTTTTGTGACATTTCTTCTCCTGTTTCGTACCAATATTCACTTAAGCCAACATATTTCTTTTATTTGTGTGATTTTATACATTTTTTCAGAGCTAATGGACTATTATTTTATAGTCCAATCAGTTTCCCACTACATTCTAATATAGATTATGATGTATTTACATGGGTAGAATAATATATTCTTTCTACAAACCTCTTTAATATCGCTTTCAGAGAATTCGCTATAAAAATCACTCAGGCCTTCCCACAAATATTCCATATTAAATAAGAATGTTTTATCCTCTCGTACGTCTAAAATGCTGGCAAATTCCTAGTTCTTACAAAGGCGCCCTGAGTGAGCAAAATGGAACAGCATTTGCTGAGCACAGATGCCTGTCTGTGTGAACTATTTTATTTACCTTCCCAAACCAATGAGGTTATGTTGGAGCCCAGAAACTTGGAGTGGTTGTTCTTCAGAGAGGAGACCCAAACCTCAGGAAAAAGAGCGCAGCCGGCCGCTGGTGCCACCTCATGAGCATGAAGAGGTTCCCCGGGGACACGAGACCCAGGCTTCCGCGGATGCAGCCTGCTCAGCGGAGGCCGGTGCCAGAGGTCTGTGACCAGGCTGGTTCCGGGAGTGTGGAAAAAGCTGGACACTTGAACCAGTTACCCTTGGTGGAGTGAGGGGCGCTGGGGAGACAACAGGGGAATCTAGAAGGAGCAAGGAAGCCCATTTTTCCTTCTCTGCTGCCAGGATTCCCCCTAGTGCCCCCTATTGGCAGAGCCCAAAGAGAGAGGCTGGCACACAGTTTGCAGAACCCCAGTCCCAGCATCATAGAAAGGCAGAGATGGGGTTTACAGAACTCCGGTCCCTCAAAGAGAAGCAGTGATGTCATTTGCAGAGCCCTAGTTCCAACAACAACAGAGAAGCAGAGATGAGCTCTGCAGAGCCCCAGTCCCTCAGAGAAGCAGAGATGTGGTTTGCAGAGCCCCAGCCCCAGCATCAGAAAGAAGCAGAGATGTGGTTTGCAGAACCCCCGTCTAGCACCACAGAGAAGCGGTGATGAGGTTTGCAGAACCCCAGTCCCCAACATCACAGAGAGGCAGAGATGGGGTTTGCAAAGCCCCAGTCCCAGCACCATGGAGAAGCGGAGATGAGGTTTGCAGAGCCCCAGTCCTCGGCACCACAGAGAGGCAGAGATGTATTTCGCAGAGCCCTGTCCCCAGCATCACAAAGAGGCAGAGATGCCGTTTGCAGACCCTCAGTCCCAGTATCACAGAGAAGCAGAGATACAGTTTGCAGAGCCCCAGTCTCCAGCATCAGAGAAGGAGAGATGTGGTTTGCAGAGCCCAGGTCCTTGCAAAATTATCCTTAGAAGAGTCTTCCAGGCACGTTGAGAAGGTTCTTCCCCAGGTTTATAAAATGAAGTCCAACTTCTCCTTCTAGGCCTTCCCCAAACTACTTCTCCAGTTTCCTTATCCTGTTGCTCAGTTAATCACTTGATCCACTTGGCCAAAAGAATATCTTCTAGAACCAAGAACCTGACTGTCGCTCAGAACATTCATGCAGAGGTGGATTGGATTATTCCTCCTAATTCTTTACCCTCTTTCTGTCTTAGAACACATGGCCTTTGTCATAAGAATTTGCAATTTCTCCCACTGGAGTGTTCCAGGAATTGATGTCGGCTTGGTTGTGTGCCATGTTTCCATCAATGGAATGTGGACGGAAGTGTCCTGAACGAATTCTTAGTGGGTTGCTGTGCTGGGAAAGTAAAGACAATACTTCTGGTGCTGTAGGTAGACAAAGAAGGAGAAAACGCCATGAAAAGTATCCTCTGTTCAAGAGGAACAGATGTATCTGGCAGATTCCTGACTTATTCTGGATTTTTAATGTTATCCTCTGGCTGACCTTCACCATGGTAGCATGAAGTTCAGCTCCTGGTAACCACCATTTANTGGACCCTCATGAGAAGGGTGAGTTATTCCCACGTTCATGTCAGCCTGACTTTCTGAGATGTGGTCTCACCTATGGACAGTCCTTCAGGTCTCAGCCATCCTCTGCCCCGGTTTTCTTGACTTTCATTCTTGAACCGTTAGAGTCCAGGTGGTCAACGCCCCTGTCTCTTGCCCCCTCCCACTACAGTGCCCCTAAAGCCAGATACTCATCTTAACAAACTTCCTTTTATCGTGGGGTGGCCGTGCGACTTGGTTCTGGCCACTGAGCTTCTAGACAATCATTAGAGGAGATTGCTGAAAAGCCTGTGCTTCTCTGACAAAAGGACATACATAATGGGAGCATCCTTCTTCTTTCCCACGAAGGGGGTTGTGATGGCCGGAAGTGCAGCAACCATCTTGTGAACATAAGTTGCTGAGAATGAAAATGAGAAATCACCAATGAAGAGAGGTAGAGATGAATTTTGGAGAGACCCTGGTTCCTTGGTTTCATTGCTGAGGCACTGCACCACTTACAACGGCCTCCTCGTAGACTTTCTGTGCTAGGACATAGTTGCTTTCATTGTGGAAGTCAATGTTTTAGGATTTTCTGTTCCGTGCAGCTAGAAACGTCAAAACTGTTATAGCCCCTAATATTTTCCAGGCTCTTCACTAGGCCTCTGAGAAGTACGAGAGAGGGAGATATGGTACCTGGGACTTACATCAACAACCGAGAAGTGGGACACACAGGAGAGAAACAGGACACATAAAGGAGAATGCACCATGACCACGTCCCTCCAGCTCAGCCATTCGGTGCTATCCATCATTTATCCCCAAATTTTTCGATGATTGCAAACAACTGAATTTGACAACCTTAAGTTTGCTTGAAACTTTTATTTTTTTTTAAGATTTTATTTATTTATTTGACAGAGAGAGAGAGATATTACAAGTAGGCAGAAGCAGAGAGAGAGGAGGAAGCAGGCCCCCCTCTGAGAAGGGAGCCAGATGCGGGCCTCGATCCCAGGACCCTGAGATCATGACCTGAGCCGAAGGCAGAGGCTTTAACCCACTGAGCCACCCAGGTGCCCTGCTTGAAACTTTTAAACTTTCCCCACATTTCAGATTCGGAAAGTTACTCAAAGTCCCTAATTACCAGTTTTGCAAAGCCCCACGGTCGGTAAGGGTTGGAGCTGGGTTTCTAACCAAAGTCCTTTCAACCACAGAGCAGGGACTTCTGATTGCCCCACAACATTGTCTGGTGCCATCAACTCACCCGAGCTGATACTTAGGCATCGAAGATACTGCACCTCTTAGCTTTTTCAAAACATAAGAATGGAGTTTTCTTTCAAGTATACAGTACATTGCTGTCAGCTATAATCACCATGCTATACATTAGATCTCCAGAAATCGTTTATCTTATAACTAGACGTTTGTACGTTTGACCAACGTCTGCCTCTTTCCCCCACCCGCAGCTCCTGGTAACCACCATTTACTGTCTTCCTCTGAGTTCAGTTGTTTAGAATCCCTATGTAAGTGAGATCGTACGGTATTTGTCTGCCTCTGTCTGACTGATTTCACTTAGCCTCATGCCCTCAACATTCATCCAAGTTGTAGCAAAAAATAGATGGTAACTCTGTGATGGGATAGAGATGTCAGCTAGTGGTATGGTGGGAAACATTTTGCAGTATGTAAATATATCAAATCAGCACATCGTAGCATGGTAAGAAACAGGATTTATTGGTCTATGTGATGCGCTAAGTTCAGAGATGTGCTGGCTTCAAGTGTGGCTGGATCCAGCTACTGAAGCATTTTCACCAGACCTGCTTCCTCACTGTCTCTCAGCTCTGCTTTCTTCTGTGTTGGCTTCCCTTTTAGGCTGATCCTCTTCAAGTGGCAACTCCTTATAGATCCACACTCTCATCCTCATGAAGTAGAGCATATTCTTTTCCTGCTCTTCAGAGAAGTTTCAGTGAAAGCTCTGGACCTGGCTTTTAAAAAATTTTTTGTCAAATTGTCTCATATCCATCCCTGAATAGATCACTCTGGCCAGCAGGTAGAATGTTCTGCTTGGCCAGTCCTGAGTCATGTGTGCTCTCTGGGGCTGTGCATGGGATTGGCTCCAAACACACAGTGAGAAACAAGAGAGTAGCAGGTATGATTGGCATGGCAGGGAAGGATGCTAGGTGGGCCAAACAGTAGGCATTGCTGTATCAAGGTAGATGCCCCACATAGAGTCCACGAGTTGGCGTTCTTCAGGGAGGCACCCACAGCAGAAGCCCAGTCATCACGCCAGGCACCTGAGTAGGTGCTCAGAAACTGTCTGCTGAATGCAAACTCCCTAGGGACTTTCCAGTGCCTTGGAAAGCAAACTTGTTAATTATGCTTGCCATTGGAAGATGGTTTTGAACTTTAAAAATGCAGTTCCGGAGATGAGTTTGCAAACTTTAAACTTGTTTTTATAGTGCGGTTGGAGAGAAAATTTAATCCCGGGACACATTTAAAAAGGGCAAGCCAGATTTAATTCAGAACTGTTTCCACTGAGGGGAGACTGTTGCAGCATCGAAGGGAGATTGAGACCACATGTGTACAGGGATGAGTGGGAGGTTAGCCAAGGAGCAGAGTGAGGGGACCAGTGCATGGACAGTTAGGCAACAAGGGTGTGTGGGGGCGGATTCTTGCTGAACTGTCCTAACAGGATTCTTGCTAAAGCTGGACAAAACCTTCATGTCAAAAATAGGAGACAAGGACTTTGATCGGACATGGCTATGGACCATGGAAGTATCTGTGTCTCTGCAAAAATTCACACGTTGAAATCCTAACCCCATATGTGGTGGCGTTAGGAGGTGAGGCCTCTGTAGGTTATCAGATCGTGAGGGAAGAACACTCATGAATAAGATTAGTGTGCTTATGATAGAGACCCCAGGAAGGCCTTTCACTTCTTCGTACCATGTAAGGCACAGTGAGAAGATGGCCTTCAATGAACGGAGGAGGCTTTCCCCAGACACAGAATCTGTTGTGACCTTGACCTTGAACTTCCAGCCTCCACAACTGTGAGAAATAAGTGTCAGTTGCATAAGCCATTCCCTTTGTGGTACTTACGTTCTAGCAGCCTGAACTAAGACAGAAATCAAGGTGGGGAGATCCTTGATAAACTGGTTCAGTAGGCTGGGGACACACAAGTCCAAAGTTAAGGCATGTTGGAGGAGAGACACAGAGACTCCCTTGGGTGGAGTCTGACTGAAGTGCAGTCAAGGAGGGAGTCTTTGCCAGAATTAAAATGGAAAAAACAGAATCCGAGCCTTAGCAGAAAGTCCTTTGCTTGTTCCTCTAATTTCAGGATTTGGAGTTCTTAAGAACAGTATATTGTCAGCTAGCACCGAGACAGCAATTTCCTTGCAGTCTAAGAAAGTGTCCTAGCCATAAATCTGGAATAACAATTAGAAAAACACTAACAGGTGATTTAAGATAACTGAGAATGGTACAAGTTGTAGGCTTGACGTTCCTCTATTAAGCATTATTAGTCAGAAATAGCACTGTCTGTGGTAATGATCCATATATATGAATATGGACACTAGGCACTAGATATGCTAATATAATTAAAAGCATCCTTCTAGTGAATTTTAAAGCATCTAATTTACTCAGATTATACTTTGTGACTCCCTACATTTGTTAATCAGTCTGTCAAGCGTAATAACCATTTTGGGGCTGGAAGTATTTAATCCCATGTGAATGGGATTTATCAGAATATCTTAGAAAGGCAATATATGACTTCCTGGTAAAGAAGTGGCTGCAACTAGGCAATCACTATGCGGTGTCTTGTTACCATGATTTTGAAAACCTTCCAGGCTCCTCTTGTGGTAGAGGAACTAAGAAGTTACCACTGAGGGTTTCGAACATGGTGGCTTTAGGGGACTGGGAAGTTTTGGGAAGACATTTGTTCAAGACCCATGGGCCCTTGACTCTAGGGTTAAGTTCTGAAACCCCTGAGTCCATTTGTGCTAAGAAAGCATTAGCTTTGATGCCTGACTCGGGGGATGCTGGAGGGTTTAGCTGTGTTCCCCGAAGGCCTGGGAAGAGTGACGTGGTTGGCTTTACGGTGCCTTGATGTGTTTGCTAACACTGGAGTCTTGCACCGTCTAGCTGTTTGGAGACTGGATTCCTTATTTCTGCACGAACAAAGTCGAATATCTTCAGGGTAGAATTAAGTCACTTTCATTAGGACTTGCCAGGAAGTCATATATTGTCTTTCTGCCAAAGTCTTCTTGGTTTTCTCCTTCTGACTTATCAAGAAGCCATCTGTTATGACAATCCATTTGAATAGGACAGAAAGTCTAGAGCACCTGATCTTTTGAAAGCTATGAAGTCAAAAGAAATCAAACTTACTTAGTCCTGAATTTGGGAAATGCTGATCCAAATTACACTGCGACTCAGAACCATATTGCGGATAAACAGGGCAAGCTTTTGAGTTAGACTTTACTGGTCCGGGTGTGGGGGCGAGGGAATCAGTCAGGATGTTATGGGCTCTTTAGGGAGATTTGAATATGAAAGCTAATCTTCAGAATCTGAGTCCTCTTGTTCTGCCTGAATCTGGAGAGCAAAGATGAGCCAAAAACTGGAGAAATAGAGAGGCCTGAATATTATTGTGTCCCCAGGAAGAAAGAGCAATGACTTTGACCCTGGAGACCAAGGGTAGAAATCGGTTTCATCCACTCTCGTTGGGTACGAGTGTCATGATGGATGGTCCAGTCAATGGGAAGATGCTTTAGGTTGCTTAGTGATGGCTGCCTTCTTCCTCTCCCTCCTCTCCCTCCTCTCCCTCCTCTCCTCCTGCTCCTCCTGCTCCTCCTCCTTATTCTTATTTTATCCCTATTCCTATTCTTTTATTCTTATTCTTATTCCTCTTCTCCTACTATCAAGCAGTCTTGCTAAGCCCCCATCTGGTGGGTATACAGACCTTGCTAATTGGGGGCACTTTGAAGTACTTGGGCTGAGCAGAGTCTAAGGTCTAGTCTGGGTTCTGCAGTGACGAAGGTGAGGATGCATTAGTAATGCAGACCTTTGCTGCAGGAGGGGGCAGTGGCGCTTTTGGCATCACGTATCTGTCATTCTGTTTCTGCTTCCTGCTCCCTAGTCCCTTGTACCTTCTCCTGTTTAGTGAGAACTAACATCCAGTCATGTCTCCAAAGGTACAGCCAATGACCATCCTCAATAAGAAGGGAGTTTTAGTAGTATGACTGGATTCTGATGATAAGAAATAAGCTCTAGAAATCTATTTCTGTGTATCCCCCACTCCATGAGGCCATCGAGTGTCTATCTTCCCCAAAGCAAGTTTTTCAGTGACTTTTTTTTTTTTTGAGTCCGTATATCACCTAACGGTCTGTCTCCTATTTCGCTGTGGGATTCCCGAATCAACTTCAGGCAGATGGCACTTTTATGTTCTCTTATAAACCAGAATGAGTGAGGTGTTCTGCAAACAGCTGTTATCTGAGTTATAGAAAAGTGATTTCACAGTTGAAAGGAGCAAATGTAAAATGTCAAGGAGAATGTATGCCCCATGGGGACACTGTGCAAATGACCAGAAATAACCATCTCTGTCTGACCAGATTAAACACTGTGTGCTTTCCTTTTTTTTTTTTTAAAGATTTTATTTATTTGAGAGAGAGAGAGAGAGAGAGTGAGAGAGGAGAAGGTTAGAGGAAGAAGCAAGCTCCCCGTGGAGCTGGGAGCCCCACGTGGGACTCGATCCTGGAACTCCCGGATCATGACCTGAGCCGAAGGCAGTTGCTTAACCAACTGAGCCACCCAGGAGCCCCAACACTGTGTACTTTCTAAGCATTCTTTTATGCACTTGCTAAAGAGTGGGTGGCCACACTTCAAATTTGGAATTCAACCGCCCACCACTAAGGAGGGCTGCCTGCACGGACCCAAGTGACTATATTCAGTAAACCTGTTACGCCAGTGTCCCCATAATCGTGTTTAGATGTTTGTCCTTTCCTAGCACACATCAAAATAGGAAAACAAAACGAAACAAACAAACAAAAAGATTTCTCCTGGAGAATGAACTGGATTCCGCCAAGTGGAAAAGACGACAGACAGAAACCACGAGGATGGCGCGCCACGTGGAGCTGTCTGCGTTGAGACAAAGCTTTGCTAACATTTCTCCAGGTGGAAGGAGGAGACAAAAAGCCAACTAAAAAACGATTCAGGAAAGAGATTGGTGTCAGTCTCGGTCAGTAATAGATTCTGTGTGTTTCTTTGGCAGAAATGTGACATGACACATTTTTCAAGGGTCTCTCAATACTGTTAATATTTATGATGTATTTAAAAAACAGCCACTGGTGGTGTTGCTTTATAAATATTTGTTTTGGTAAATGAAGTCTTCTGGGAGCCTGGCCTGAGTGCTTGTATCTCTGCCTGTGGCTATTTTTCATGACAGCTGCGGTGCTGATGGGCAGGCTGGGAACAGAGACCACAAGCGCACACATCTAAAACACGTCCTATCTGGCTCTTTACAAGGTGTGCTGACCTCTGATACCCTAGGTTTCGCTGCCTGGATTCAATCCTACCTTTCCATTTGCCACCTCTGTGGCCTTAAGGAAGCCACTTGTCTTTGGAGGCTGTGGTTTTCCAAAAAGCAGTAAAATAATTCCTACCAGATGCCTCAATGGTATTGAGATGCCTCAAATAGTATTTGGTCTCATCACACCAAGTACTTTGAACGCTAAACATAGTCACATGGGCGCGGCTCTTAGCATGATGCTTAACATGCAACCAGAACACAGGGCGTCTCAGGGATTACTTCTATTCTTAATTCTGCGTGCTTATGAAAGAGGGGCGACTTTCCAAACAATGATCAGCAATGATGTCAGAGTGGCCGCCAGTCAGAAGGAGCACAAGCTCCAGCCTGTGGGACATGTGTGTCCACGGCTGCGGGGGCGCCTTGGCCAGCCCAGGGGAGCCGCAGGGAAAGGCTGGAATGCGCCTCCATCCACGGTGCCCTCCCGAGCCTGGAAAACTTGGCTTAATGGTCTTAAATTTTTTAGAAGATTTATTTATGTATTTGAGAGCAAAAAAGAGTACACATGTGAGCAGGGAGAGGGCAGAAGGAGAGGGAGAAGCAGACTCCCCGCTGAGCAGGGAGCCCAACGTGGGACTCGATCCCAGGACCCTGAGATCATGACCTGAGCCGAAATCAAGAGTCAGCTGCTCAACCCACTGAGCCACCCAGGCGCCCCTTCATGGTCTTAATTTTGCCAACTGTCAAGAGAACAGTTTGGGTTGTGGTTGCTTTGTCTTTTGTCGCTTGCTGTTTGTCACTAGGTATTTCTCGGGCAGAGATCGGGTGTGGCCAAGCTTGCGGGTGCTTTCATTTCCGTTCCCTCCCCCGGTTCACCGGTGCTTCTCCCCAGCTGCCGGAGGGCTCCCACCTTTCCTTTGCTCTCGCTCTCAAGTTCCCCATCTCTCTCTGTCTCCCCCTCTGGGAGCCTCTGTCCCTTTGCTCCCAGTCCAGACCCCAAAGCAGGGGAGCTCAGTCCTCCATTGGCTGCTGCTCATTTCTGGCTTGGGCTGGTTGGAGGCTTATGTCTTTTTAACTGGCATCATTAGCATTTTTATTAAAATAACTCTCATTATTAATTTGGAGTAACAGAGAAGGGGTAGAGCAAAATGTCCCTCGAATTACAGCACCCTAAAAGAACCATTAGCAGTGTTAATGGACCATCACACGATCATTCAAGTACATATCCCATGAATGCACAGAGGTGAGGGCATAACATGTTATTATTATTATTACCTTTACTTACTTATTTATTTTTTTAGAGAGAGAGAGAGCACAAGCAGGGAGAGTGGCAGGCAGACGGAGAGGGAGAAGCAGGCTCTCCGCTGAGCAGGGAGCCTGATGCAGGGGTGGATCCCAGGATCCAGAGCCCAAGGCAGATGCTTCACCGACAGAGCCACCCAAGCATTCATAATATGTTATTTTTTAAAATGTTATTCATGTTTTTGATAAAATGTGCTACAATCATTGTGCGAGTATCTAGCAGAAGACAGAAAATCCACAGTGATACTGTGGATGGCACATCGATGTTGGCTGATACCAGAGATGCTGGTATTTAAAACATTCTGGTAAACTCAAGGGGGGGAACTTATGGGAAAATTATTATTTGGTCTCATCACACCAAGTATTGTTTTTGTTTTTAACTATTTGAGTTAATTTTAGCTCGTAAAGACTGAGCCCCAGTTTCAGAAGAGGAAGGAATAACCCACCTCTCATTTCTACCCGTGTCCTCTGTTACTAATTATTATTATTTTTGTTGTTACTGTTGTGGTCATCATTTTAAGAAGGCTCCACGCTCAGCATAGAGCCCGGTACGGGACTTGAACTCACGACCCTGAGATCAAGACCTGAGCTGAGACTGAGTCAGACACTCCACTGACTGAGCCCCCCAGGGGAACCCTCTATTATGAATTACTGTTATCTGCATTGCTTGTTCAAGTCCATAAGATTGGCACACTGTAGTGTCTTTCCAATCCCTGCATTCACTGAATCCTAGTTGCACATGAAGATGACCCTGTCCGCTCTGCCCTTGGCCGTGGCTTCATCTGCTTTCCATCCTCCAGAGGCATTTTCAGGGTACTCTTTATCCGCTATGGTGACTCAACATGTCCCTTCTTTGTCTCCCCTTTCCCATCTTGGGAATGTGGTCCCAGGGGCGAAGAGAACATCAAACCCCAGGTTCAATCCATGCATTGGACTGGAAATCTCAAAATGTTTTCAAGAAGCGAGTTGCTATGTCATAAAAGGAATCTCCATTCAATCATCTGTCTGCTCATCATGGATTGGTGGCCTGTGTGCCGGGCCCTGGGATCAGAGCTGAGCCCAGAAGGACATGCAACGAACACTCCGTTGTCGGCATCCCGCAAGTGCTTTCTGCCCAGGGACAGACTTCTACCCTCTGGCAGTAATTTCTCTAAAGAGAAAGGCGGGATTATCCCATCATTAAAGGTAGCCTAACTCCCTGCTACGTTCAGGGAAAGTAACAGTGCCTTCACTTATGGAGAGCCTGGCTAAGAGTGCTGGCCTCTTTCTAAAGCACAGAAAGGAAATGAGGGGTATTTACAAGAAAAAAAACCAAAAACAAAAACAGATAAAAATGCAGTGTCGCCGTGGATCTCGGGGCTGATTTGCCAATCTGTCAATTTCCCTGGAAACATCTCTCCCTCTAACAAAAATATCTGCCTTTGTCTTATGAGGTGCCCATTTGTAGATGATGAGGTTGCTTGAGCCCTGCTCTCTGTCTGGGGGAGGGGAGTCTGGAGAGAGGGCAGCCAGAACTTAGCACAGTTTACCGCTGGGCTGTAGGACGCCTAATGGACAAGAACACAGTCTAATGCTGGGAGATCTGCGGTCTTCCTGGGGGTTCACAACAGCAGCTGACTGCTCGCAGATGCCCCTCGTGGGCAAAATTCCCAGTTGACAGGCAGTCTCCTAAATCCAGGCTGGCTCCTTCTGGGGAGGGAGCTGGGTCTGGGAAGTCAAGACTGCTCCTGCTTTCTGCTGCTTTGCCAGCTGTCCGTGTGGGACGTGGCACGGGATGAGGGAATAGGGGGTCAGAACATGGTCCATCCGGCTCGATGCTGCTGATGGGCCCCCGTCTTTAGGACAAGGTGATGCCTGATGGCTACACAGCCTCATGGGGACCACAGCTAAAACGGCTCATCTCCTAAGAAGAATGACATCAGTCTAGATGTTTACAGTGTAAAGGAATAGGAAAGCTGAATGTCAAGCACGCAGGCTGGCTCGCTCTTGGCTTTCACTTGCCTATTTTCATTTTGCGGAGTCCTACTCTGCTAAAGGTCCCCGGGTAGGCAGTGACACTGAGGACCTGAGGGTCAGAGTCTGAAAGGAGCGTTTCTTCAGCCAGCTGGCTTTGCGTGAGCACGAATGAGGCCGGTGGGCAGAAGAGAAGAGAAGAAGTTAGCATCCCGGCGAACAGGAGAACACAACTTTTGTTTTCATGAGTGAGTCAGAGCCGAGGGTTGCCTGTTCCCCTAAAGACTCCATCCCAATGGCCTCATCATCCTAAAGACCCCACCTCCTGATACCACCACACTGGGGTTTCTTGCTTTAGATGAATTTGGGGGAGCCCAAACAGTCTGTCTATGACCCTGACCTTTCCACCTGAGTGTCATGCAGGGTTTGCCAATCTCTATAGCGAAGCCAGCTGGAAATGTGATAAGGATCGCCCCGAATTTCTAGATCAGTGTGAGGATTCTTGCTATCTCCACAATATCAGCCTTCTGATCCATGACCGCATCTGTCACAGGTAGCTGCGGGGCTTTGCTCATTTAAATGTTGCGGCTGAAACCGAATCATGTTCTCGCTCCTCACACGGTTCGAGTCCTTCGGTCCCCCCACGACCCTGCGGTAGACTTGTGTCCTAAAGAGGTGGGTATCCCCAGCTACTGACGCCTCTCCCGACAGCCATCCCCCCTCTGCTCCGTCTTAGGAAATTGTCTCCAAAAACCCTACTATGTTGATTTCACTGCCCACTAACTTTTGCAAACTATATCATACAAATTCTTCTCTTCTCTAGGTCAGCTTGACTTTCAGCAAAAACCTGAATTTAAAGGAGATAGTAATCTTCCGCGAGAAGGAAATACTCATGGAATTTTCTAGGGCACGGAAAGAAAAATGCTGGGAGCATGGGGCAGAGCCGTATGAAGTTGAGTCTGATGGGCAGGTGTCTGGGGTGTCTGCAGACCACACCGAGAATGTGGATGTGCTTCTAGGAATATGGGGAGATACCACGGACTTTCAATCAGAGGAGAAGCACGATCTTGTCTGTGTGCAAGCAACATAGTCAGGAGTCTAGTGTGTGCATGGGGAATGGACTGGAGGTTGTAATGACCGTGTGAGAGGTGAGTAGCTTGTCCTAGGGGGAGGCGGTGAGGTACCAACCAGAGGAAACAGCCAAGATCACTTTGCAAGAAGAGCCCCTGACCACTAGCTTAGGTTTTTCTATGACCTGAGTTGACATGAGAGGGAAGCATGAAGTGGGAGTTAGAAATACAGCATCAGTGGTCAGTTATGGTCATGGTCACGGGCGTCCCCTTTAAGGTTGCCCTCAGCTCACATGAAATGGGCAGCCCCAAGGAAGGGTCCCAGAAGAGATCTTTCAAAGCCTCGTGCAGAAAGTCACTGCAAAAGAGAGACTCCAGCAGCTGTTGTGATATATTATTTGTCATTTTTAAACGCTTTAAAAAATGCCCGCTGTGATAAGAAGCCGTCTGTTGGAACAGCTGCCAAGAAATGCTGAGGTTAATCTCTTTTATTAATGAAGACAAATGCTTCCCTGTGTGCTTGCCTCTGTGGCTCGGTGGCTCTCAAGTTGAATTGGTTCAGGGTTTCAGAACCACCCGAAAGGGATGCTGGTCTTCCCTTCAGACCCCGCTGTGTGGGGCAAGGATTCCTTGTAAGTGGCTCATTCACAGCGTCGAAGCGGGAGTGTCAGGGTTTCCTGCTCCACGGAGGAGACGAGATAGAAAAGCCTGTGAGCTGCAGGCTCCTTGAAGAGAAGCTCACAGCCTCAGAATGTTCCAGAGGCGCTGCCCACACAAATCATCCCAAATCCCATAGGAGCGGCCTGGGGGTGGAGGAGGCGTCACTGTGTGTCCCTCCTCCGCTGGCCGGGGCGGGGACTGCTTTCCCTCGCAGCGGTCCATTTCCCGTGTAAGAAGCCGGATTTTGACCCCGTTTAGCCACGTTAGCCATGTGATGGAATAAGGCCTCCGGAACAGAGCGGAGAACCGGGAGCATAGGGAGGGGAGACCACTCGTCTGAATAGCGTGACGGGGTGGTGTTTGGGGACGAGGCTTGGAAGAAAGGTCCGGGAACATTTCAGAAGCGGTTACTTACAGATCCCCAGATGGACAACAGTGTCCCCAGAGCCACTTCCTATTTACCCTGCTTGATTTAAACAAGTGGCCCAGAAAACAAAAACAAAAACTACCCAGGCCTCTGGTGAGCTCGGTTCTAAACGGATACAATACCGTTCTCTGGGGTTGCTTCCATTATCTAAGTCCACTCAAGGACTTAGAAGAAGTAGCACATTTCTTTCAAAAATATTTGTCCGTTCAGCCTGGCAGCTTCCAGATTTGAGTGAATGGCAGGATCATTGAGGAGACTGGTTCTAAATGCAGATTCCAGAGCTGCCAACCCCTCCCTCCCCAGAGAATGATTTAGGATGTTTGCCTATGTCCCCAGAATCTGCAACTGTATCAAGTATCCCAGACAACTCTCTCTCTCTCTCTTTTTAAAGATTTTATTTATTCATTTGAGAGAGAGAGAGAGAGAGAGAGCATGTGAGCATGAGCAGCGGGGAGGGAGAGGGAGAAGCAGGCTCCCCGCTGAGCAGGGAGCCCGATGCGGGGCTCAGTCCCAGGACCCTGAGATCATGACCTGAGCTGAAGGCAGACGCTTCACCGACTGAGCCCCCCAGGCGCCACCACCCTGCCCCCCAGACAACTCTCCTATAGGAGTCCCAGACCACATTCTGGAAGTAATAATTTTGAGACTGCTAAAAGATAAACTGAGGCCTAGGAATCATTTCAATCATTTACTGGGAGCACACGTCCGTCTGCATCAGGCAGCATCAAATCCAGCAGATAGGAAGGAACTCTGAGGAGCTGTACAAAAGGAGACTTTTATAGGCAGAAGGGAGCAGGAATAAGGAAGTTATACAAGGCCAAAAAAAAAAAAAAAGGTTGGTTATTGGGTTACTTTCCTTTAGTAGATGACACGGACTAGGAGGCAAGTTACCTAACTAGTGTGGGTCAGGTGACTCCTGACTGACTGGCTGGTGTAAGGTTTAATTTTCTGAGAGAGCCAAAACTGTAATGGAGTCAAGTCTTGGTTTAGTGACCTGGGGCTTAGCATAAGTGACTCCATTTTGGGACAGTTGTCTTGCTGTCAAAACAGTGGGTGAACTTAGTGTGTGGATTGGGGAGATGCCTGAAGGTCACAGGGCTTCATCTATGGCCGTTGTTGAATGCAGGTTTGAGTGAACTCCTTATGATGCAGCCTGTCCCGAAAATCCGGACTCCCTCCGGAGCTTGACCAGGCACGTCTGGGTTCTGGCTTCGTATCCGGTGTCTGGTCTTCCTGCTCTAGGAATCCCGAGCTCACTTTCCAGCTGCTCAGTCTGGCTCAGCTCAACAGAGGAGAGATGTGCTAGGTGGAAGGCTACCCAAGATTTTAGAAGGTAGACATGCATCCTTTACCCAACCATCTCCTTGTGGGACACTTAGGGTGCTTCTGAGTTATTTCTTTCTCCCACTGGGGTGACGCATTCCACAGCCTTGTTACTTAGGACGCTGTGGCTTATGGTGCTGTTACCACTCTTCCTCCTTCGGAACAGAACTCGTGGGGTCAGTGGGCGTGGCTTCCAAATTCTACCTGACACCCCCAGACTCTCGTTCCCACAGAATGGGGTGTTCCCACGCCCCTCCCACTGTCAGTACCACGTGTTCCGGCAGCTCAAAGCTTTTGTAAACATGACAATTCAAAACCAAACAACTGAAATCTTAAGCCCTTGGCAGCTCTGGTTTTCATTGGCTCACTGTGAAAAAATGAGGCATTAAAACTCCAAATTAGGGTTCACCGTTTCCCGTTACAGAAAGAGCATAGCCTTCGAAAAAAGACGCAGCCCAGATCCTTAAATAGTAGCAATTAGCAGTTCTTCTGGTGCATTCAAATGCTTGAAGGACGGAGAGTTTGAAGCATTTCATTTTTTATCGGAATGAAAGAAGAAGGGGCAAAGAAACGTGAGAAGCTTAGAAACGCAGAGCAGACCAGTTGCATTTTCATGAACAGGAGCTTATTAATGGATGCACGTGCGGTAACCCAGTCCTGTACGCCAGGCCTCAATTATACTCTGTATCTGAAGGTTTAATACTGGGAGTGATGGGCCATCCTGCTCCTTCCTGTGTACTTTGGAAGAATTAGATCATTAGTTGAAACTAGTGTCTATGACCTGAGGCCAGTGGAACCATCAAATAGTAGTAAATATGATGAAGGAAAAAAAAAGAAAGAGTCAAGTCATAGGCAATGATTGTTTGCCGAGGGAGGTTTGGTAAATGCTCAGGAACAGCCTCTCTGGGGGGTTAGCTTTGAATCAAGACCGCAATGAAGGAAGTGAGTCCTGCCGGAACCCGAGAGAGGGTCCTGCCGAGAGTGCAAACAGTCAAGGCAATCATGCGCCTCGGGCACCCTCGTGCTGCCTGAGGTCCACAGAAAGCCAAAAGTGGCTGAGGGGCAGGGAGCGTGGGCCGTGTGGTGGGCAGGGGGCAGGGGAGAGAGGTAGGCTGCGCTCATGAACCTGGATGCACTCTCTGTCCTTCAGGGGCCCTCTGGGAAACAGCCTTATGCAGAGCTTAAGAATCCGCCCTCCCTCTTCTGGACGGTTCAGGGTCCAGCAGGAAAAATGGCAGCATGAAGCCGTGTGCCTCTGGGCGCCCATTCTGCCACTTGCTGCAGCTGAGGGCACTGATGCTGATACTGATTTGCAGGAGGAGAAGTGACAATGTGAAATGGGGGGACATTCCCACTTGGAAGAGGGCATCTGTTCTTCTCGGGAAAATCTGTAAGGTTTCTGGGTCCTCTCCACTTGGCCCCAGGAAGGGCCACAGAGCCCAGGCTGGTCTCTGTTGGGATTGTGACGAGAAATGGCCGGGAGCCCTGGTCTGCCCACCTACAAACGGGGAGGATGTGGGAGTGCCAGATTAGAAACTCATTTCCTGGGCTTCGGGGAGCAGGAGGACAGGGTTTCATCTCAAGGCTCTGAATTCTATACTTAGGAAGCTCATGCAGAAGTCCTGCCCAGGCTCACCTCCCAGAAGCTTTGATAGAGGGGGACATCCCGTGTAGATTCAAGGATGGGCAGGTGACAGTGTCTTTCCAAGTGCCACTGATGGGATGAAGAAGCCCAGGGCAGTTGCGGAAGTGTCATTTAATAGAGGATGAGGGGAGATGCTCAGGAAGAACAGATGTGAGAGCCTACCAATGGTCTTGCCTCGGCAGAATTATATTTACGAAGCTGTGTGACTTTCGGTAAGCCAGTCGACCTCTCTGATCTAATGTGCTCATCTAGAATATCAAGAGAGCACCTTCCCTGCCTGCCTCCCAGGGTTATTGTGGGAACCATAGACGTGAAAGAGGTTTGAAGCGTGTGGTATGTGGTATGTGGTAGGGATGCATGCGTGATTCTTACAAGAGCTGGGAGGTGAGTGACAGCATAATTCGGCCAGGAAATGGGTCGCAGCAGTCTGTGTATGCAGGCACGGGGGTCTGGACTCAGAGCAAACCAAGGGAAGTGTTCTTGCCTCTAAATGAAACGGACTTTCTAAATGAAGTTTCCATTTGAAATGAGGCAGTGACTGTGCTGGTGCCTGCACCTGTGAAGAGTGTTTCCTCGTGTTTACTGGCAAAGTGGGAAAGAGGCTGCCATTTGGGGGTCCACTGACAACAATTCAGAGGCAGTCAGCAGCTCTGGGGGCACACTCTGGCCCTGCCACTCTTCAGCTCTGTGGCCTAGGAGCTCCGACTCTCAGCATCCCTGTATTTGAAATGAGGACCATGATGTCTACAGAGAAGCCTGTGTTGGGAGATGTGGGCTCTGCAAAAGGTACCCATTGGGCAGGAGGGAGTGAGCTGCCCGTGATGGGAAGCCCACTCTGATTGGGTGGTGGGAACCCCATGCTTTTCTGGAGCCAATCCCAGAGCCTGACTGGCTTGGGGCTGGATCCCACACCCCGCCTCTGGGCATGGCCCAGCACTGACCAGTCCTTGGGGCTGGAGGGAGCCAGAGCGGAGCTGGGCGCAGCGCTCATGTGACCTGACCTCAGTCCCCGAGGGGAGGACAACTTCCCTCTTGCGGAAATAACATCGGCCTGTCTTTGTTTTGCCTGCGGGGTTGGTGACGCTCATTTGCAGCAGAGTTGAAATCCATTCCAAATTCCATCATGACGGATGAAGACAGAGATCAGACTCAGGAAAGGGTGCCCGTGAGGTTTCAGCACGTCACACGGTCTAAAGAACCTGACGTGAAGACTTCCTTTCTTTTCCTCAGTCTCACGCCACTTTTTCTGCCCAAACCAATTCCTTCAATCAGAGTATCCAGCGATGAAATGATTTTTTTTCAATGTCTAGTGGCAGGTTAAGCTTAAATCAAATATTTACATCTGTTTGTCTGCCCCTCCCCTTCCAAGTGCAAGTTGGAGGCATTTATGTCTCAAACCTCACCTTAGAAAACACCTCATTTACACTTAAATCAGAGTTAGGGGGCAGGAAATTGTTGAGCTTCATTTGGTAGACTTGGCTTCATGTACCCATAAATATCCTCCTTTTCCTCCAGAGTTTAGCAGCGCTAATATTCCTGGTAAGATTTAAATACTGTGTAGAGACCATCTCCCTGGGTTTGGCTATGAAAAGATGATCTAGAACAGGTTTCTCCAACCAGATATTCCTTTTGATCTCTGAATCGCAGGTGGACACATTTAGGGAAGAGTGTGTAACTGTCAGTGTTTGAGAGAAGAGCCTCACGGGGTGGGGGAACAGCTATAAGTCTTTCCTTTCATGAAAATAGACAAGCATCCTTGCCTGAGATACAGCCTTTGAAAGCAAAATTGAAACACTTATAATTGCCCTGAGTTGGTAGGTCACTGAATACTGTAATTCCTAGTATAGACAAGGGAGCACAGATCATGGGAAAATTATTGCCCACCACTGAGACAAGAACCTTCTGAGCACCCTACTGAATGCCCCATGAATCAGTCATGAACTTGGATCTTAGTTAATAATGATTGATATAATTTTTCCCTATTGGTTGGGAACTTTCCTTTGGAAAAAAAACATAGTATTTACAGTTTTCTGTCCCCTAATATCTAGCATGATGCTTCTGCTTAGACCTTCTTAGTCTGGCTACTTTTGGTTGCAAGTGACAGAAAATGCAATTCAAACTGACTTCAACAAACCATTTCACATGGTTGATGTTTCAGGCAGAGCAAGCTTCAGATACAGCTTGATCCAGCATCCTAGACACTGCAAGAATATGACTCTGTCTACCTCTTGAATATAATTTCCTTCATTTCGAATTCAGGCAGACATTTACGTTGAAAGGCTCCTAGTGTCACCCAACCTGTTTTCTTTATAATTTAGAAAGCCTAGTGGAAAGGAATTGCTTATCCTTCTGACCACAGTGTCAAACTCTAATCCACGGCGTTGTCTATACTCGTCCTGATGGCCTCCTTTGTCCGTGTGTCATTTTAACCCTTCTCCAGCCCGTTTTCGCTGCACAGCCCATCCCCTGGGGGGCTGCCGGCCAGGATGACCCCGCTGGGACACGAAGGGCTGTTGGCAGACTGTCCTGCGTCAGGTGGCGGCTCCGGCAAGGGGGGGCTGCCTCCCGCTCCCTGGCACGGGGGACCCCTGGCCCTTCACCTCCAGTGGAAGTGCCTGTCTGTGGTCATCACCTACATGAGAATCCTTTCTAAACTGTGTTTAAATGCCTGATCCGTGATACCACCTCCTCCACGTACTCCTGTGCCTTTTTACTTTCTTGATAGTTGTATTTAAGTAAAGGAACTTTTAATTTAATAGCCAGCCATAGTCTAATTCCCAGTTGATAAAAGCCATGACATAATGAGGGCCATGTGCCTTCATTTTCTTTATATACAATAAGATAAATGACTATGAAAAGGAAATCCTTATGCCTGTGCCTCCTGACATTATTTTGAATGTTGGCACATTTTGATCCTGCCGGAAAAACAATTCTCCTCTTTCCTCGCTTGAATTAGTCTGGTTGGTGTCCCTCAATTCAGCTGGGATCCGGTCCGGGCTTCTGTGCCGTCCTCAGCAAGCGTCTGTTCAAACCACAATATTTTGTACTCCTGCCAGTTTTTTTTTCCCTTTTGTAGCGGAGACCTAAGAGGTTAGCTCTGTGAAGACAGACCTGCGCCTTCCCTCCTGCTAATAGAGCCCCTTGGGTTCAGCCTGTTGCTTCATCTTGGAAATTCATCTTTAGAAAAACATTAACAATGTCAAGTTCTGTTTCCTCGTGTTTCTCCTGCTCGTACACAGAGGCTGAATCTAAGTTCGTCTCAGTCTTCAGAACTTGGAGGTAGACGGGGGAGCCTTCAAGGGTTCTCCTCCAGGGTAAGAGATCTGGGGAGAAGGAATATCATCTCGTGGTCTAAAATCAGGGCCGACGCTTGGAAAGGAGACCGCCCTTTAAGCTGTAGATAGTTTCTGTATAGATAGCAAGGTATTTTGTGATAAACGCTTTTTTTTAAAGATTTTATTTATTGATTTGACAGAGACAGTTTACAAGTAGGCAGAGAGAGGAGGAAGCAGGCTCCCTGCTGAGCAGAGAGCCCGATGGGGGGCTCGATCCCAGGACCCTGAGATCATGACCTGAGCCGAAGGCAGAGGCTTTAACCCACTGAGCCACCCAGGCGCCCCTCTGATAAACACTTTGTGCTTTTTTCCCTTTAGGAGTCCCCAGTTGAGTGTCATGTGTTTCTTGCTTATTAAGACAGCTTTTTCATCCAAAAAAAAAAAAAAAGATGAATTAGCTTAATGGCTGCCCTGAGTCTCGGCGCAATCTGTGTATCCTGTGAACTTTAAATAAAGCAAGCTGACAGAAGAAAGGCTTTGGAAGCAAACCAAGATCTGGAAAGATCTGAAGCAGACCAAGATGAGCTCATGTGCAGAAGAATACGGCTGCTTCCAAACCTGGATGATTTCTTGTCCTCGGAGGTGACGGGCCACTCCTACAATCCTCACCACTTCTGGAAGGGAGGCAAGGGTCATGACACCTGGCTGTGGCATCTACCTGGGCGAGTCACGAAGCAGACTCACCTTGGCCGTTGGCCGGGCCTCTCTCCACCTCCTGCAGAAGGCTTGCCGGGCAGCCTCCCGAGGTGGGGTCCTCATGCCGATACCCTGAGGCAGGCAGCCAGTCCCGTAGGGGGTTTCGTTCTTGGCTGCCTGCTGGGAGGGGTCCTTTAGTGCATCATCTCAAGGTGCCTGGATGTTTGGCTACGGGCTGTGCCAGGGTCTGCCGTGAGGGTGATCCCAGGTAAGATTACCCTCCGAATCTGCACACCGTGGACCACAGATGGTCCTCCCCACTGGGCTGTTCTGGGTGGCTGATGGCTTTAGGGGAAAACACAGAGCAGGCACCCATGGAAAGTATGAGTGTTTTCCCTGTAAGAAGAAAGGACCCAGGCTGGGGAAGGTGTGGCGTGTCCCACTGGGCACGGGGAGATGCCCTCGTGCAAGACGGAGCAGATTTGCTGTTTATTACTATTACAGTGGAAGCCTGATGGGAAGCACTTTTTGGTGCCTAGAAGCTGGATTCCTTGTCCTAGAAGCTCAAAATGCCACAGAGAAACTTTCCGTATTTTCCTTTGCCTTTCGGCTGTGTCCAGATTGCCCAAGGGCCATATAGATCACCACCTACTTTTAAAGGAGTTTGGGAGGAGTCCGAGTAGATCAGAGCTCTCTCTTTTTCATTCATAAGCCCATGTGTCTGAGCTGTCCTTTTTGTTAGACGTGCACGTGATGTGATTTGACGGTAGGGTTTGGAAAGGTGAGGTAAGGCCGGGGCTCATAAAAGGAATCACAGAGGCCTGCAGACGTTCCACACCCATCCACCTGCATGCAGGTGCGCGTGCTGACACACAGGTGAGTCACACCGGCTGACTGTCTCTTCCTGGCAGGTCCCCACGGAGTGCCCACGCCGTCCCCCAGGTGTGTGGGAGCCCCCGTTGGTGGTTCCGGAGTCCCTGCTGCAGCGGACCCACGCTCCGGGCTGCATGGAAACCGCTGGTGGACAGAGGCCACCTGGTGACAGACACGGAACCCACTCACACCTTGCGTTTTGCTCCGGGACCAAGCAAAAAGCCATCTGCCACTGTGCGAGGGACCAGAAAGCCACCCACACCATCCCCACAGCTGCATATGAAACCACAGCGTGTCTCCTCGTTGCTTGGAAGTGCACTTGGGACTTGGGAGTAAAATGTTTTTCAGCAATAGCCATTCACTTTTCCCAAGTATCTCCATAACTATTATTGCAGAGAGTCTATGAAAGAGAGGTATATTGTAAGGGAATACATGAAAGGGGGAAAAGAAGAGGGAAAAAGAAAAGGTTCTCAAACCCTTTAAAGAAACAAATGATTAGTGGTGTGTGTGTGTATGTGTGTGTGTGTGTGTGTGTGGCTTTAGAAATAGTGACTGGCTCAAGAATACCAGTGAGGGGCATGGACGTGGGATTGGTCTCACCTCTTGTCTGCAGGGCCTGTTACTGGGTTCGGAGGCAGGGACTGAGACCCCAAGATGCTGGTGTTCCAGCTCGCAGAACCTGTAATATGTTACTTTAAATGGCAAGAGGGAGCTCAAGTTGCTAATGAGCTGATGTTAAAATAAGGGCGCCTGGGTGGCTCAGTGGTTAAGCATCTGCCTTCGGCTCAGGTCATGATCTCAGGGTCCTGGGATCAAGCCCTGCATCAGGCTCCCTGCTCAGTGGGAAGTCTGCTTCTCCCTCTCCCTCTGCCTGCTGCTCCCGCTGCTTGTGTTCTCTCCCTATCTGTCAAATAAATAAATACAATATTTTAAAAAATAAGATAAAATAAGAAGATTATCCTAGGCTATCCGGGTGAGGCCGGTGTGGTCATGGGGTCCTTAAAAGTGGAAAGCAGGCGGAGGGAGAGACGCAGTGTTGGATGTTCCTAGAGGCACATTAACTCTGGTTGGCTTGGCACACGGATGGAGGGGCGTAAACCAAGGAACGTGGATGCTTCCGGAAGCTGGAACAGGGAAAGAAAGAGACTGTCCCCTAGAACCACCATAAATGGACAGAGCCCAGTGGACACCTTGATTTTAGTCTGCAGAGACCCACGTCTGACTTCCAGAACCCTACAAAGATAGACTTGTGTTGATTTAAGCCACTGGGTGTTTGTAAGTTTGTTATAGCAGCAATAGAAGACAGGTCCATCTCCCACCTTGCAAGGGGTGTGTTTTATAGTGATGATATAAATAGACTCGGGGCACAATTAGAGATAGAGCTGGTATTTCCTCTGCAGGCAGGGAAATCCTTTGTTTGAGAAAGAGACAAAGCTTCTGAATTGTCACTGTCATCTAATAAGTCATTGACTGCACATAAAACGTGGACTGTGATATGCAGACACATTCACCGTGTGGGCTGGTGGCTCTCGAAGCCACAGGGTCTACTGGTTTTCATACAAAGAGGACGATTTCAGTAACACAACTCATAATCTGGCCATGGGCACTGCTGGCTGAGGTCAGGTTTGGACCCAGAAGATGAGGGAATTGAAGATAGTCCAAGGCCACATGTCAGACGGCCTCTCCCAGCCTCTATGAGTCTTTTGTGACCCATGAAATGAAAGGAGGGACACCAGTCAGCTGCACCTCGCAAGATTGTGGTCAGAACAAACCAACATTGTAGCTGTGACCTCCTTTTGTAGGAAAAACTGACTTAAAACACACATGGAAACAACATTTCCCTTCCCAGGGGACCCTCTATTTTCTGTACATTTCTAACAGAGCATACAGAACCCCTGACCTTTCACTGTCTGACCTTGACCTGAACCACAGAGCTGAGAACTGGCACGGCAGGTAAAAACATTCTGAAAATTTAAGATTCCATTTTTTGCACAAAATATAAAATTAACAGGGTCCTATGTCCTATCTTTCCTTGTACTTCTCCTGGAAATATTTTGTGGCTAAGAGTGATCATATTTTGGAGGTTGAACAACAGAGAGTCCTAATAAAACTCTAAAATGTTACTGTAAGACACTAGTTTACAATTTGTTTGCTAACATCCATTTTAGCCAAAGCTGGTTTCAAGATGCTACATTCTTCTTCAGAACTCGTTTGCGACAGATGTTTAATTGAAAGGACTGATGTCTTCAGGTCGTTAAGAATCCTGTCCCACCATGGTGCTCAGAAATGTCATCAGGGTCTGCCCATTATCATCCCATAAATATCTAAGCCGAACAGGATAGAAATGAAGCAGGAGGGGATTGCTAATTCACCGTCCTTTAAACAGATTTATTACACTTGTAACTTTCTCTGACACTACATTTTCATTTTTAATGTTATGATTCATGCACTTGGAACATCCAGCACCAAGAGGTGTATTTTTGAAATTGTAAATGACTGTCACAAAATTAACCCGAGCCTTTTATAAAGAATACACAGATATTATAGTTCGAATCGAAGGCCGAGAAATGTAGTAAGGTGGTTCTTTTCAGAAATGCTTTAATTAGCAGGTGAATTCAAACAATCATGAAAGGCTTCGATACGCCCTATCAGCCAGTGTCTTCTTTTGGCAGTAAACTGGGAAGATGTTGTGGCCATAAACATCAGTTACAAAGTTGTAAGTGGTTTTGGAGAAGTCGCGAAGGGAAGTACATGGCTCTCTCTCCCTTGCACCGTGAGCGTGCGTTTCTGGGATCACTTTCACGTTCCTCCTGAAGAGGTGTGCTTCCCAGAGATCCTAGAGACCTTGGTCGATGGGATGACTTGTCCTTCTCAACTTTCAAACCCCATGAGGGGTCAGCCTAGAGCTCTTACTGCTCAGCCTGGGAATTCTCACTGCTTCTTCCTGCTCCCCGTGGACTCCTCCCCATCTCCAAGAGAAGCATTCCATGACACGGATAACATTCCCTCTCCTATGCTTTTTATATGCTTCTCACAGGTCTGTGTGCCATTTATTTTGCAGCAGGATTTTCTGTTCCTCTCACAGTCGACTGTGTAGACCATAATAGCAGAATTCTATTTCTCCACTTTTCCCAAAGCAGGCAGTTTTTCACACTTGGAAATTCCATTTCAGCTACTTCAAGTAGGCACCAAATTGCTGTCTACTTACTATAATTATTGCCAGCCCTAAAACTTCCCCACATCTTTATACTTTAGTAAATCATTTTAAAAAGGTGTCAAGAGCGCGGTGACTTTGGACCCTGATGGGGCTGGAATGCGTCATTGCCCGTGTGCCCTCAGCGGGCACTGCGTCACCCTACCTGTGCTAGCTTTCCCATTCTTTATGGCTTAAATGATACTGTCTTGACTGGTGGTAGGCTAAGTTGCACTTGAAAATGACTGGGAGGGCTTGCTTAATCTTCCAAAATTGTTTAAGAAAGGTCAAAGCAAAATTCAGTTGTACGACATGGAATGAATTATTACGTACTCTAACGCCCTTATTCAAATGGATTATGTGTCCTTCACATCGGGGGAGATGCCATTACTCCTGACCGCCCAAAGCATGCCAAGGACTACGTACGCCGAGAGAGAACGGGAGCTTATTTTTCTATTTCTGTATATGTAATGACTTTTATAGGGATTAACATATATGCATCTATCACTGCAAATGTGAAGGACATTGATTGTAGATGCTTTGGTTTTCTCCTTGGGTCTTATTCCGTGATGGTTCGGTGACACATTGAGACATTTATGATCCCGAGGATCCTTCAACTACTGTCTCAGCTTGTGCACTCAAAGTCCCCTTGTTTTCTGTAGGATAGTGGGGCTTACCGGCCTCTGGACACAGACCCTAGCGTTCCTCTTCCGAGGACACCAGGCTTGGGAATGTCTTAGGTCACAAAATAGGAGACTGAGATGTTCCCATAAGACCCCCAAACCAAGAATATACAGGACGGTGATAGGAGAGAACCCATGGTCCATATACACTGTGCTAGAGGCCAGAAAACAGGCACAGTATGCATTAACCAGAAGAAACAAATGGAGTTTGAATGGAGGGTCCACTGCACTTGAGAGAAAGAGAAAAGGAAACAGACGCCCTTCGAGTTTTCTGCAGAAAAGAATGGTACCCGGTGGCCCATCCTGGAAAAGACCATGTTTACTGAGCAAAAGGCAAACGGTGTCGTTAACACCTCTAATGTGCACACAAGGCAAGTCATCCCGAGACTGGATTCTTAAAATCGCAACAGAATGCTAAGAAAATAGAGAATATCCACACGGTAGAAAGATGTTTTTTTTAAAGTAAGCTCTGCACCCAGTGGGAGGCTTGAACTCACGACCCCAAGATCAAGCAGTTCAGGCTCGACTAGCTGAGCCAGCCAGGCGTCCCAAGGATGGATTTTGGGTCTTGCTGTCATATCTTTCAATTTTGCCCATCTTTTGACAAATCTCAACCTGGATTATTTGAAAACCCAGCCATTGCAGATTTTCATCAGAATTCATATTTAACCCCTTTAAAAGGTGTTTTCCCATTTTATGTGCAGAACTTTGGGATTGCAGGATAAGCTGTAGCTGTTCAGAGAATTGCACACGCGCACGCACACACACACACACACACACACACACACACACACACACACACGGCAGCCTGTCGTCGAAGCGGTGTTTTCTTCACGCTAGCCCCTTTGGTAACAGTCTCACATTCCCTCTCTACCCCAATCTCTGCGTTGACACAGGGTAAATGGTTTTTAAACAGAGCATCCAGGTCCACAGGAAAAAATTCCCTTGTGGGATGAAACACAAAGGAATAGAAGAGTAAGTGGAGGGTAGCAAAGCGAGGGCGACCGAGGGTCTGTGGAACTCTGTGTACGCAGCACATACAACAGGCTGAAACTGTGCGGGATGTACATCCTGGAAGAACTGCATCTTTGTAGTCAATTAGACAAAGCTCTAGGCTTTACGGTTTCGACATCCCACCCTGCACTTTTTCAACCGACGGAAGGGAGGAGCCCGGTGTGGAAACATCACAGAAGGCCCTGAGTTTGGGAGTCTTGTCTGGAAAAGGGGTGGCCCATGGAAAAGTGACTTCATTTCCCGATAGAGGTGTTTTTTCCAACCAGAAGAGGATTCCTCATTTTGAAGGTGAAAATAAACATTTTAAAACACTCTCCCATTGAATTCCACCCGGATGTCCTTTCACTTCTCAATTTTAGCCTTTTGCCAGGACAGCAGGATGGGGAGACACTCCACTGGCTCCGGCACCCCTCCACACAAGCTCCCCCTGCACGCAAGCTCTCCCTGCACGCAAGGACTCCAGGTTGGGGGGCAGGCAGGGCTGCACCCAGGACTCCAGACCAACAGGAGCAGTCCCTTCTGCCCTGGAGCTGGTGCCTGCGTGCAACGTCATACACCCCTCCAGATGTCGGTGCAACACGTGGAGGCTCCCCTGAATATTCCCCGGGGTCTGGGAAGGAGGAGGGGACTTCCCTGCAGACAGACTTCCAGAGACCCCTAAGCTGGGCTTTTGCTGATCAATTCCCATCTGCTTCAAAGGAGGAAAGTAAGATATCTGTGTGACTGGAACTTTAGTTTCATATACATGCATGTCTTTTCTTCCAGAGAGTTGAATACCCTGGCCGCGGAACTTGAAGTACTAAGTGCAATATTTAAACGAAGAAAATCCTGAAAAGGTGGAAAGAAATTGCACCTCCAAGAATTATACATCTCTTGCCGGCCTAGGTACAAGATTTTCCAGATGTTCCAATGCCGTGTTGAGAGGAAGAAGGGAACTGATTCTCATTTTCTGATCCAAGGACCCGAGTGCTGAAGACTCAGCGTGCTAGCAGATGAGATGGGGCTCCTCTTTTGCTCCTTTTTTGAATTAGCGGTTTGATTCCATCTGCCGTGGGAGGAGGGATGGCAGGAGCTCTTGTGGGGCTGAGAGGGGCGAGGTGCTCGTGGCTTGGACCTGCAGAGCTCCGGGGACCTAAGAACAACGTCAAGACAGCTGGGGTCCACTCCTGGACCTCCGAAGACCCCCACGCTGCTCCAACTGGGGGACGGTGCTGTGTTCTCCTCCAAATTCTTCCCGGACTGTCTTTGGACCACACATGCACCTCATGAACCTCTCAGCATCCTCTCTGCCCCTTGGCCAAGTGCTATCTTTTGCTTTCAGTACGGAAAGGGAAATCTCTTGGGCAATCCAGAGCTGGAATAGCTTTCTGCGTCTTAGTTACCATTGCTCACCAAGCCGTTCTTTTGCCAACGACCCCCGCTCCCAGACATCCTATAACGACAATCTTACCACTTAAGAATTCTTTGTGATGTGCATCTTTTTTTTTTAAGATTTTATTTGTTTATTTGACACAGAGAGAGAGATCAGATCACAAGTAGGCAGAGGGGCAGGCAGAGAGAGAGGAGGAAGCAGGCTCCCCGCTGAGCAGAGAGCCCGATGCGGGCCTCGATCCCAGGACCCTGAGATCATGACCTGAGCCGAAGGCAGAGGCTTTAACCCACTGAGCCACCCAGACACCCCATGATGTGCATCTTTGAAGTAGCATGCTTCCTGTTTCTAAAAAGCTGGCAGAAAAATGAACTAAGGGGCTCTCCTAAACTTGAAAATCCATTTCCTCTCCCCATCCACCCCGCTGCACAGCACTCTATTTTATTTTTTATAGGTACTCAGGATTTTTTAATCCAAGTATAATTAGCAGACAGTGTTATCTTAGTTTCAGGGGAACAATGTCAGGATTCAACAGTTCTCTACATTTCTCAGTGTTTGTCAAGATCCAAGTGTCCCGCAATAGAGGAATGGATAAAGAAGATGTGGTATAGATGCAATGGAATATTACTTGGCTAGAAAGAAGAATGGAATTTTGCAGCAACACAGATAGGCCTAGAGAGGACAGTGCTGGGCACTTTAGGTCACTGTCCTGCTAACAACTTTATCCTGTTCTACTCCTGGGAGGTGGGGGACCTGACCCCAGCACGTGTCCCCAGATCTCACTATGCATGTACACAGTATCGTAAATGCAGTTTCAGAATGAAAGGGGAAAAATGCAATTTTGAAAATGACGTTCAGGAAAGAATGAACATCTTTTATGTTGAGTGTACTTTTTGCAAGGTGCAGACACTACATTTTAGATTTTTTGTATTCAAATTGATGAGAAGTACCCATCAATGCTCTCCTTATGCATTTATAAAGTTTATTTAAGTTTTGCTGGGATATTTGCTGTTTGCTTTTTAGATTTTTTTCCTTCAGTAGAGGAGAGAGTTTGCAGAATAATAAGTTGTGGGCTTCTCAATATGTGTGACTCAAGATGGTCAGGTCACTACTACTTTCCAGAGGAGAGGCAATGATTCGAAGGTTTTATTGCCCACTAGGGGAATTATCCTTCCGGTCCAAAAAGAAACAACATTCTCAGTTCCCAATCCTGGACTTTCCTCATGTTCTATGAGATGCCTTCAAAATGTCATTGCTACATTTGGTCAAATTTTCAAATGAAATATACACATGTATTATTTTACGTATCATTACATACATATATATTATGCACATCATATATTTAATTTTACATATCATTATAGAAATGTAGAAATATATATTCATTTTATTTCAAACTGTGGGCTGTCCCTTTAGGTTCTCTGGAGGTGGACAGAAAAGAAAACCTTTTTACATATTTGCATTGCCAGTAGGAATAAAGCACTTTGCAAAGAGTGAAATATATATTGAGCCTTCATTTTTCATCCACGTGGTTCTGATTTTTGCTTCATTAGATGGTTTAAATCGCATTTTACATTATATGTTCCCTTTGCTTTTTTTGCACAAAAATGTGACAATGGAGGGAGGGGGTGACTTGCAGCTCTGTGTTTTTTGTTGTTAATGTTGGAATTGAAATGCCCCTCTGCTTCATTTTAAGAGAGATTCATAGATGTAAGCATTAAAATTGCAAGAACAGAGCTCCTAAAAGCAAGCAGAAGAGAAAATCATTGCTACCTTGGATTTCTTAATCAGGACTCCCAATTGCTAACCATAAAATAAAATAATTGACTTTTAAAAAATTAAAAACTTTGAGTAAAGATATAATCATGACAATGAGTAGGCAAGGCTCAGATTGGGAGAAAATCTTGGCAATTCTTCTGCCAGATTTTTTACAGATTACATTAAATACTCCTAGGACTCAATAATAAAAGAAAACTTAATTTAAAAATGAACAGGCAAGTTATATAAACAGCCAGAAGAGCTAAAATTTAGAAGTCTGACAACAGCAAGTGTTAGTGAAAATGTGAATCAATTAGAATTCTCTTTGGTTGCTGGTGGAAATTATTTGGCAATTTCTTTTAAAGTCAGTTTTGTACTGTGGGGTTCCAACACCACCAGCCTTCTGTACGGAGGAGTCTCCAAATCCTTCTACCTGAAACACCCCTGTCATTTACTGATTTCTGTTCCTTGAGAGCGAGGATTCTGTTTTATTCACAACTGTAATTCCCATGCCCGAAACAGTGCTTGGAACCTAGTGGTTTTTAAATAAAGACTCGAGGGATAGATGAATGAACATAATCTCATCCGGACACCCCCAGGTGGAGGCCATGCTTATTTCCATTCAGCAGCTGAGAAGACAAGCCCAGAGCAATGGTTCGCTTGTCCACACAGTCAGCACGTGACAGAGGTGGGGTTTGGACCAAGTATTTTCATCAGTAGAACCCTCAGAAGTCAGCCTGGGCATTTCTGTGACTTCCTTTTAGTTCTTGAAGGGACAGCCCTGACCCTGATGTCAACCCGCTCTCTCTTCTGTCTTTGGCACATTTTTTGTGTGTGTTTTCCCTGGGGGTGCTGCCCCGAAATAGCCTCCTCTCTCCTTCCTCGTGGGAGCGGGAGTTTCTTTAGTGGGCGTCAAAGGGTTTCAAGAGTGAGCTGCAAAATGGAGCAGAAGTCCCAGGAAGAAATCAGTTCTGAGTTGGGGCCTGTTTGGGAGGCAGGGATAGGAGGGGAGGGCAGATGTCCCAAGCTGCGTGTGAGTTGGATGTATTGGGGTGTATTTATGTGCTTAGGAGTAATGCTTCTGGAACACCTGCTCTGTGACAGCCTTTGCTAGGCGAAGGGGTTATAAAGCAAACAGAGCAGACAAGATGCCTGGTTTCCGGGAACTTGGATTCTTGCAAAGGAAAGGACATACATAAATTTACAAGAGAAAGTATATGGTAGGGCACACAGCAGCACGTGTTGTTGAGAAAATCATCCAAGAAAGAGACATTTGAAAAGCTGGTGGCCAGGAAGGGAGTATTTTTCCAAAGTTCCAGTTAATGGATCCCCTTTGAGACACTTATTTGAGCAAAGGCCCAAAGAGGAGTGAGCCATGTGTCTCTCCGGAGAAAAATGCCACTTCAGCATCGATGGTAAAAGTCAGAATTACCCTTGGGCACCCTTAGAAATACTCCAAAGTGCCGAAGTGCAAGGCAAGGGAAACTCGGTGCACACCTGTGGGGCCAGGTTCCCGTGGGCTGTGGGAGTGGCCTGCTAGGCAGCTGAACCCCGATCGCATCGGATGGCAGACTCCCCAGGACCACGCGGCCGGGGAGAACGACAGTCATGTGAAGGAGAAGGACGTGCCCGGGCTGAGAGACGTCGAGGGAGCGCACCAGAGGGGAGGCCGGATCGCTGCCGCGGCTCGGGGCTGAGTTGGGGCATTGGCTCCTGGGGTCATGGGGAGCCTTGCCAGGACCATCTCTCTGTCATCCATTCCTCTCCATCCCTTCTTTGTCTGTTCTTGCCATTTGCCTGCTCTCTCTCTCTCTCTCTCTCCCTGTACACCTGAGAGTAAACTCCTGCATTCCAAGATAGCTATGGTGGTTGGAGCTGACCAAGGAAGGCGCAGGTGCACGTTTGCAAAAGTCACGGGACACGTATGAGCAGAAGGACTTCTTCCTTAGCGAGAGCTCCCCAAGCTGCTGGTCTGCCCGGCGGACACGGGGTGGGGGCTGGTGAGCCCCCTCTGTTAGGTGCCCGCCAGAGTCCTAGGCTGTACGTGAAGTAATAGGATTGGTGACTTCGACCGACAATGCATGTTTTGAAATCCCTGTGGGGCTGCCAGATTCCGCAAGAAGAGAGAGGGCAGGGCTCGCGTGGCTCGGGAAAGCAGCAGGGACCCACGGGGGCTCCGGGCCAGGCAGATGATGTCACCAAGGAGCCCTGTGGCAGTGACCTAGCGACGGGCGCTGCCCGCACTGGCTGCTCACTCCCTGCCCCGTGTCTGTGTCCCTCTCTCCAGACGGAAATGTCAGGACTGGGCTTTCAGTGGGTCAACTCCGGCTCTCCCTCCTATGCCTGAGCTGACACAAGAGCAGAAAGACAATTTCTGGCCTCTTTTGACTTCATTTTATTTTTAAAAAGATTTTACTTATTTATGTGACAGAGAGAGACACAGCGAGAGAGGGAACACAAGCAGGGGGAGTGGGAGAGGGAGAAGCAGGCTTCCCGCTGAGCAGGGAGCCCGATGCGGGGCTCGATCCCAGGACCCTGGAATCATGACCTCAGTCGAAGGCAGACACTTAATGATGGAGCCACCCAGGTGCCCCTTTTGACTTCTTTAAAAAGAAGTGGAACCCTGCCCTTAGCCAGACTCGTACCTGCAGCTTCGCACTAAAGAAAGTTTGATCAGATGCAAGGCGGTCTTGTCCCACACCACCCCAACCTGCCCCCACCCCCTAAAAAAACCTGGCCAAATATCCCTGAGATAGAGACATTATCAAAAGGACTTCTGAATTGGGTGATTTAGAGAACTAAATAAATGTCAAGGTGTCTTCTTTTTTCAAGGCTTTACAAGAAAAAATGTCTGGAGTTAGAATTGACAGGAGGAATGTGTACAGCTGTACAATTTTCAGAGAAAAGCCAATTACACAGACTTTTGGTAAAATTATTCTGGCTCTGGTTTTATTTTAATCCCGGGTCCATCTGGTTCCAGCCACTGCACTAGCCCAGGATCCACGAGACGTTTTCGTTAGCCTTCTCTAAGGTGTAAAGGGGGTCCTCTTGAGTGAGCTAGCTTCCGCAGGAGGATGTATTATAAGAAGCAGGTGTCCCGGGGAATACAACAGTGAAGTCCAAGTGTGACCCCAGCAGCAGAGGACTGGGGAGCTCATAGGAACGCTGGGATTGACTGGTCTCTGCCTCCTACCTCTTCTGTGTGCTCCCCTGATACTGCAGGGCCACTGAAGACGCCTTCTTTGATTTCCAAGTTCAAATGTCAAAGTCGTGCCAGGTCGGAGCTGTCTTTGCAGACCTGCCTTAGTTTCCATCACTTCTGTGTGGCTGGTATCAACAACAGAGCGTGCTTTGCAGGACTCACAGCAAATACTCAGCCCGTGCGAGGAGGTGGCAGGCTGACGCTCAGGCACCTTCACTTTTAAGCCACCATCAAATACGACGTCCAATGATAGTCACTACTGACGACAAACACGGTTTTACAGTAATTAGTGTATTAAATTACCACTAACAAATCCGGTTAAGTAATGTAAATTTCACCCTATTTCGCATGACTTTGACTTACAGAGGACATACCGTACCTCACGGGGGGTACTTTTAATTTAGTTTTCATATTTTTAGCAGTAGATTATTCTCTTGTACAGAAGGAAACGGCGTCTTCTCATACATGGGATAATTTTGTTTGAAAAGAAGGGAACCTCTATATTTTTCCAGCTTTAAGGAGGTATAATGCACAAATAAGAATTTTTTATACTTAAGGTACAACTTGGTCTTTAAATTATATACCCATTGGAAGCAACCACAACAATCAGGCTAATTAAAATATCCATCATCTCTCATAGTTACTATTTTTATGTGTGTGTGTGTGATGAGAACTTCTAAGATACACTCTCTTAACCACTTCCCAGGATGCGACACGGCGTTGCTAACTGTACCCACAATGCTGTCCACGAGATCCCAGACCTTATCCAACTTATTCATGACTGAAACTTGTACCTTGACCGGCGTCTCCCCATTTCCTCCAGCCTCCAACCCCCAGCGCCCCCCACCCTACTCTGTACTTCTATGAGTTTTCCACATATATAGTTTCGATTCCACGTATAAGTGAGATCACACAGTGATTGAAATGAACCCTCTTTACTATCTCCGTATATTACTGGGTCTGCTAGTTACCCTGGAAAATAGAAATGTTTAGTTGCCTCTCTAATCATCTATTGGTCTATCATCTATTTTCTATTTATCTATACCTTGCTCTATAGGAATAATTTTAGGATTTGGGGGAAATAGAAAATCTTGGCCTTGAGCAGGCATTACTCTAAAGGAAGATCCTTCATGACGACGAAATAATCCCTTATCTGTGTTAAATAATCTCTCCAGAGAATAGTAACACGAAACTACTTAGAATCAGAGTATATCAGAGAGAAAGAAAGAGAGAAAGAACGAAAAGAGAAAGAAAGAAAGAAAGAAAGAAAGAAAGAAAGAAAAGAGAGAAAGAGAGAGAAAGAAGGAAAGAAAAGAAAAGAAAAAGAGAGAAAGAAAGAAGGAAAGAAAGAAAGAGAGAGAGAAAGAGAGAAAGAGAAGAAGAAAGAGAGGAAGAAAGAAAGAGGGAGGGAGGGAGGAAGGAAAGGAGGAAGGGGGGAGGGAAGGAGGGAAGGAGGGAGGGAGAGGTACCATTCCTGGTCCCTACGGCTTCCTAACCCTACAGGAAGCGGCTTAGATACAAAGTTTCCGACCAGTGACACAGTGTAAAACAACAGTGGGAGACCATGACAACATAATAGTAACGAATACTGATGAGCGTCATCTCTTTCGACAAACGGTCCTACACAGATTTTCACATGCTCTTCTCACATCTCAGGGCTAGAAGAGTATTTATGAGGCTACATGCCAGGCTCAGTGGAGAGCCCCTCACGTCATCAGTTGTTCTCAGCTGAGGCTGATTTTGCCTCCAGGGAGATATTTGGCTCCGTCTGGAGACAACTGGGGATGCTACTAGCATCTGGGGGGCCGGAGCCCAAGAATATCCTTAAATATGCCACAGGAGGGCACCTGAGGGGCTCAGTCGGTGAAGCCTCTGCCTTCGACTCAGGTCACGATCCCAGGGTGCTGGGTTGAGCCCCACATCGGCTCCCTGCTCAGCGGGGAGCCTGCTTCCCCCTCTCCCTCCCTCTCTGCCTGCCTCTCTGCCTACTTGTGCCCTTGTACTCTCTTTCTCTCTCTCTATCAAATAAATAAACAAAATCTTTATAAAATAAACAAAATCTTTATAAAAAATATGCTACAATACCAGCTGTCTTCTCAACAAAGAATCGTCTGCTCCAAATGTCAACAGCGCTGTGGTTACGAAACCTTGACCTCCACTCTCCCCTATAATCTTCTCAACCACCCCGTGGGGCAGCTGATGTTATTTGTGGTACAGACTGGCTTCAAGGTCAACAAACCATTTCACTTTTCCTCTTGGGGCCTGCCTACAGAATATTTCTCTGAAGCCACAAGACTGATTTCTGGCCACTGGAACGTGGACGGAGGTGATGTCGTCGTCTTCATTTCGAATTTATAAAACCTCCGGTTCAGCCCATCAAGTCCCTTCTTCCCCCGTTTACTGGGTAGCCTCAGACGATCGAATGGGGGACTCAGAGTAGCCCACAGGAGATGGAGGGTCCCCCCGACATGGGAAGAGCCCTGGGCCCTGAATGATTTTGTAGAGAAGAGCCCCTCACCAACTCACATCGGCCTGCCAGTAAGAAATAAATTTTTCTGGTGTAAAGCCATTGAGATTTTGTGGTTATTTGTTGCATTAACCAGCTGGTTTTGACTAACATAATTATTATACCCACTTTCGAGATGAGGAAAAGTGGAGGTTGCCAAGGGGATGCTTGATCAGAGGTCTGGTTCCATTTCTCTGGAATTCTCCACAGTTGAATCAATGTTCCAAGCTCTGGGCAGACCACATCCTCTTCCTCCTTGTTCCTGATGTTATACATGCCCCTCCCCCGGCACAGTGAGGATTCTGATCTAGCCGACTGACCCAGTGGGGGTAGTTCAGTTTGCTTCCCCACCGTTGGGCTGGTCTCTGTGGCCAGGATGATGCGTGGCACTGAGAAGCTTGGGTTGTCTGCCTTCACCAGTCACGGAGACCAGGTGACCCATCAGTCATGATGACTCAGGCTCGGAGCTTGGTATCAGGGCTGAACTCAACCCACTCAAACTTCCTGGCGAACCCTATGTCAGCTCTTGGGCTTCCTTCTCCTAGGACGTGACATGGATTGGAATATGCTTTTGGATTCTTGGGCTACAAACAACTGTTGTTCGGGTCACTCTGTCCCTGCACCAATAAGGACACGCGCTCCCCCACATCTCCCACAACTCAGCAAGAACGGGATGTCTAACAGATGTTCATACTGGGAGATGTCATCCCCAGGTTGCACATGCCAGATACAACCAGAGAAGCGCTATCCGTGGCTTTGCCGACCCCAATGATCGTCATCCAAAGGCACTAATTAATTCTAAGGCAATTTCACGATACCCAACTCAGAAAGCTAACACGTCTCCTTGCCTGGTCAAAGGGCATCAGTTTCCATTGCAGTGAAGGGAGAACATTAAAAAAACTCTAAAACCCACCAATTCTGAGTGCAGCAGCGGAGACTCAGACTGGCCCCATTCCCCCCAAGAGAAACACACACACGTGCCCCAGATCTGACTGTTACAGCTGCGTGTATATTCCCGAACAATTTAGTACAGACATCACAGGTTTCCCAGCGAATAGTTTAATCTAAGTGGGGTTTTCTCATTACTTTTACCCGACCGAAAGTCAACACTGGCCTTAGCCCACGGGGAAGAAGGGGTGGGTGGAAGGCCAGGACCTGGGACTTGATTATTTCATCCAGCTTCTTAGATCCCATTTCCTGACATGATGTCCTGGGAGACAGAGGATGTTGTGTGTGTGAATCTATTTAGATAATAGCAAGTATCTGTCGACCTTGCCACACTAGGGATTAGAAAATTGTGATTTCTGGCTCTCTTTCCCGGTCAGGCAGAGAGAACTTACTTGCAAGGAATAAATATTTTGAGAAGCTATGAGATGTTCACTCCTGGGACAGGCAGGCCTGTCATGGACTACTGTTCATATCACTGTATAAAAGTACCCAGGGGAAGGAGCAAGGGGGACGGGGATGGCGTTTAGCTGTCACACCCTGTGTTAGAGTGAGGACAGTCA
Source organism: Ailurus styani (assembly GCA_002007465.1). Classification (NCBI taxonomy): domain Eukaryota; kingdom Metazoa; phylum Chordata; class Mammalia; order Carnivora; family Ailuridae; genus Ailurus; species Ailurus styani. The sequence goes on from LNAC01000056.1 coordinate 5,265,829, forward strand.
CAAATTCTCTGCCCCCCCCATAGAGAGGTGGGGTCCACGGTGCATCCCCTCGATTGTGGGCTAGTTGACAAAGGTCAAAGAGTGAGCCCTCATGTTGGGGCCTCAAATCACACCCAGGCCATTTGTGTCCAGAACTTGGGTATCAATCACTTGTCTGTCAAAGCTGTCAATCAGGGCACGTGGGTGGCTCAGTTGGTTAAGCGACTGCCTTTGGCTCAGGTCGTGATCCCGCGATCAAGCCCCGAATGGGGCTCCCTGCTCCACGGGGGGTCTGCTTCTCCCTCTGGGCTTCTCCCCTCTCATGCTGTCTCTCACTCTCTCTTTCTCTCAGATAAACAAATAAAATCCTTAAAAAAAAGAAGCTGGCAATTAATCGAAACCATCCCCAAATACCACCTCTCCTTACCTTAACCATGAATATAAACAGATCAAGGAATCCAACTTGAGGGATATTTAGAGTTAGTGATTTTTATATTTAAGTGGTTCCCATTCTAGAAAAGGTCATTATTATGTGCTTAGGTAATATTTAGCACTGTTACATCTTCCTGTGATATTTCCTCAAGTGCGTGGAAAGATGGTGAGTAATTGGTATCTAGGGAACAAGGGAACTAGAAATGCCAGTCGCTGGGAAAGGTCAATTATCGAAACAGTCCAAGAGCCTTTTCTGGACCTGAAGGAGAGAAACATTTTGGAGTTCACACCTACTTCACTTATAAAACAATCAAACCATTGACAGCTTCTACGGATTTGCATTAAGTAACATATTAGAGCAAATGGCATCTTAGACATTTGTTTTCGTTTCTTCTTAGTTTAACCACAACAAGTAAATGACCCATAAAGAAGCGAAAGAAATATTAGTTTTCAAACAAAAATGTTGTAAATATGCAAACAATATAATATCTAGTAGAGCATGTAAGAAAAGGAATTTACAACATCTTCTTAATGGAAATTTCACAAAGCCTTTACAGGCAGTTTAGCTACAGAGAATGAGTAGCATTTTGTTCTCTTATATTCGGTAACATGCGTTCTGATGATTCTCACTCCCTCAGTGTTGACGTTACTGCAAATCTAATAGGGTTTATGGCAAAGGCTGAGTCCCATGGACTGCATGCAATTTTGCTGATTGAACTTGAGGGGTGATGGAAGTGATCTTTATAGTGATGTCATAATTTTTCCTAATTCTTTGGAGGTTGTAGCTTTAATTGTATATTACTAAGTTTCATCATTGCACTTTGGATTAAATGAAGCAAGCTAGCAGCAGTAACAGGCAAATTCATACTCTCAGTCAACCCAAGGAAGTGTGTTTCGGCTCTAATTAGCTGCTGGAGCATGTAGGGATCTGCTCCAGACCATCACTTGGGGATCTAAGCCCCTCCTCTAGGATCTCAAAGGCACTGGCTGGCTTCCCTGCCTTTGGCCAGTGTAGGGGAGAGTAAGATTACATGGGAAGATGCTGGAGGACGCAGAGGAATATGCTTACATTTCATTAACCGGGGCTCAGCCACGTTCTCCTCTCACCTCAGCACAGTCTGGGAAACAGTCTAGCTGGTGTCCAGGAAGAAAAAAATCCAGAAATTGTGGACATAGGGGACACACATTCATTTTACATTTTAACGGATCTCTTCCTTGCAAATCCAGCTTCTTGACATAGAAAACACTACAGAAGCTCTGTTTTCTTTCTTTCTTTCTTTTTTAAAGATTTTTATTTATTTGTGTGAGAGAGAAAGAGCACAAGCAGGGGGAGCTGCAGGCAAAAGGAGAAGCAGGCTCCCCCCTGAGCAAGGAGCCCGATGTGGGACTTGATCCCAGGACCCTGGGATCATGACCTGAGCTGAAGGCAGATGCTTAACTGAGCCCCCCAGGTGCCCCCAGAAGCTCTGTTTTCTAACCTCACGGTCACAAGTGTGGAGGCATGTGTCTTGGGCTCTCCCATTTAGGCTCTTTTATGAGAGATTTTGATATGGGAGCTACACTAAGATGGACAGGGGTGACCCAGGACCTCCATGTTATACGGTGGTGGCAAAGGTACAGCACATTTCTTGGGTGGATGGCGGCTGGCAGCAGCTTTCCGGGTGATACAGACATTATGGTTCCCACCCATTCATGGCTCCTCCCACCAATGGCTCCTCCCACACAATAGCCCCGCCCATATCATAGCTCCTCCCACACCGTAGCTCCTCCCACATCATAGCCCCTCCCATTCCGTGGTCCTGCCCATCTCACACCTCTGCCCAGCTTTGTTCTTCCTTTGCCAACCTGACTGTCTGGAGTGTCTCCAAAACCTGTCAGTGAACAAGAACTCCTCTACCCTTGCCTGGAACCTCTCTTGACCTTCCTAGTATTCCTTACTAAGTCCTTTCCTGATTAAGTTAAGCAGAGTCGATCTTCTTCTTTGCAACTAATGATGCTTAAATATACTTTGTTTGGGGGGGAAAAAAAACCAAGTACATATGTTTTAATACTGAGGTTTCACTCTTTGACCAGAAGAGGTTTCTTTTTAAGGCTTATACAACAATATATTATTGCCATCATTTAAAAATTAAAGGATTTCATCTCTAAACCCTGATTTCTGACTTCTCTTAAAAAAATAGAAAAATGTGACATATTTGAGAATACGTATAGGAGAAGCTTCATTCATTAATTCAGCAAGTGTTTATTTAAGGTTGGCAATTTACCAAAATTGGTAAAGGAAACCACATTTCAGGGCATTTTTCTGTGGTCACATTGTATCTGCTGATGCAGATTTAAGTATTATCTCCTGAGATAGCCAGGAATGTCTCAAAGAACCTATTTCCATTTATTTAAAGGGAATGTGTCTGAGTTAATAGATTCCTGATCCTTCCCACCCAGATAGGTTTCCAAATGAGAGACTGTTTTAAAAGTACAGGTGCACATTTCCACGGTGGTGTGGGTCACTGTCCTTCGTGAACCTGGATCGGCAGTAGTCAGATTTGTTTCATTCCTGGTCATTTTCAGGAGACTAAATTATGGTGCTCTGTGCAATGACTTTAGGGTGATTGCATTGCTCTTGTGCTTTAGGGACAAGTTGGAGGGTACTAGGTTATAAAAGTTCCCAGGGACACAGGCCTTGTTCTGATCTCTAGAAGATGGTGTTAGGAGAAGGTGTTTGACACGAATCACAGAAATATAACTTCTCAGAGGGTACAGGCTCTTGGTCCTGCATTTCTGATATAAAACAGAATTTCTCAACCTTGACATTTTGGGTGGGCTAAGTTTTGGTTGTGGGGCTGTGCCATGCATTGTGGGAAGTTTAAAATATCCCTGGCCTCTACCCACTAGAAGTCAGGACCACTCTCCATCCAGTTGTAATAAAGGGTCTCCAGACATTACCAAATTCTTCTGGGAGAAAAATCACTCCCTCATGGAGAATCACAGGTTTCACAACTAAGATTTTTGAGGGGAGCGCTATTTCTTTGACAAGGCTATAGAATCTAGACTTGAAATGACAGGCTCCTGAATTCTTTGGAGGCATTTGCCTCTACAGAAGAATTCGTTATTTTCCAAGTATTCCATATTTTGCAAAATCACTTAGGATGGCTGTCCAGTTTCAGTAAAAATTCAGACATAACCTGTAATGTGCTTTGAACTCTACACACTTCACTACTCTTTGTATTCACGATCTTGTTTGCTGAAACAGTAATGGTGATGGCCCCCCTCCCACACTCGTTCCTGATGCTAATACAACACCCTATTTGATACCATTAGCATTTTCACATTGACACTACCTTTATTTGATCGTGACCTGGTTGATCAAGTAAGGAAGCTACCAGTGTCTCCATATTGGAGACGAGGGAACTGAGGCTCAGAAGGGTCATGAGATCCAGGTCCCAGTCCCAGGACAGGAAGGAAGAACTTGACCCAAGGGATTTCTAATCAAGCTTACATCCCCAGTGCTCACAGACCAGGGACATCACGGCTGTTGGTTTTTACTCTTTCCCCTTCTCTGTTACCCCCTGGCAACTTGTGGGGTGGACAGAGGGGCAGGACAGACACAGCAAGTTCTAGGAAATATCCTGACATTTAGGATCCCGGGCTCAAGTCTCCTCTCCTCCCCATTCAGCTGCACAATCCCACGTGAACCCCTTGTGAGCCCCAGTGTCCTCATCTGCACAGAGAGTGATGCTCTAACTCACGGGGCTGTTTGTGAGGCTTTGAAGGCAATTGCACAGCACACTCCAATTGTTTAAAAAATTAATGCCACAGTTGAAAAACTGAATACCCATTACAAAGTGTACTGCCTGAACAATTCACAAAAGATGAACTGCAATGGCCAGTAAAATTAATCTTAAAAGCTAAAATTTAGGGCGACTGGGTGGCTCAGTTGGTTAAGCATCTGTCTTCAGCTCAGGTCATGGTCCTGGGGTCCTGGGATCGAGTCCGATGTGGGGCTCCCTGCTCGGCAGGAAGTCTGCTTCTCCCTTTCCTTTTACCCCTCCCCACCCCTCCCCTGTGCACACTCTCTCTCACACACACTCTCTCAAATAACTAAATCTTAAAAAAATCTTTAATTGAAGTACGGTTGACATACAATAGTCTGAGTTTAAAGGTGTTCTTTTTAATGGGCACAATGTAACATTCTGAATTAGTTGCAAATTTTTAAAAATCTAGAGGCTTCATACGAAATATGGATTTCTAGTATTCGGTGGCAGTTTTGGCATTACCGGGCTCGAATATGACTGGATGTGAATGGCAAGTGCCCTCTAACACACTAACTTTCTCACTCAGCCCCATGGGGTCACCCTCACGCATTTCCGCTAACGTGTCTCTCTCGTGGCTCCGTGACACCTGCCGCAGACTGACGGTGAATGGTTACCTAGTCCTTCAGGACCGTTCCCACTCACAAGGTGAGAATCACTGTTAGGATAGCAACAATGTTATGTACCCTTTTGAAAGGAGTCCGAATGTTCCTCGGGTTTGGTCAACATTCACCTCCTATGGCCATTTTCCACATCTGTATTTCTGAACGTTGGTTCATTTGGAATCAACTGTTTGATTTTTTTCAACTTTTAAAGATTTTATTTATTTATTTATTTGAGAGAGAGTGTGTGCAAAAGCAGGGGGTGGGGCAGAGGGAGAGGGAGAAGCAGGCTCCCTGTTGAGCAGGGAGCTCAATAGGGGGCTCGATCCCAGGACCTTGGGATCATGACCTGAGCTTAACCTACTGACTACCCGGGTGCCCCAGTTTGATTTTTTTGTTTTTTCTAAAAGAAGTTTGGCTGGAATACAAGCCTGGGAGATTTCCTTCCTTTTCTCTTGTGTGGCAGAAAAAAAAAAAAGTCCAGGGCCAATGTCTATCATTTATACTAAGGTTATAAATATCTAGCACCCCAGATCTGATATGAATCTACTGTTAAGGGTTCTTCTGAAGCATGAAATCTAATTCATTAGTGTTTTTAGAAATGATTTCTCTAGGGTATCAGCCCAGAACAAGCTATAAAGCTTTGTATCATTCACAATCCAATTAATATTCCTTTTCTAATACTTCAAAGGTAGTGTTTTAGTTTCAGCTCTATCGTGCGTGGTGTCCTCTGGGGCAGAAGAATAAGATGTCCATGGAGATGTTCAGGCTGCCCATTTAAACCTTCCTGGTTCTGGGATTTCAGCTAAAACCTAAACTTCATCTTCACTCTCATCCCTGACAATCTTCCTCTTCCTCCTTCTTTTCCTTCTTTCCTTTCTTCTCCATACCTTTCTTCAAGGTCTTCTCCTTTCTAAGAACCATATGTATTATAAGGTCCTGACTGTAGGGAATAAATAAATGATGTTTCTTTCTTTTACAAGTGAAAAAAAATGCATCGGGCCTAGACAAAAGAAGGGAATTTATTGGCTGGCAAAACATTTCAGCTGCAGGTACGGTTGTATCTAGGGGCTCAGAAGGATATGATTTCTCTCTTATCATCTCTCATTTTTTTTCTTCTGTCTTGTCCATTCCAAAAAGACACACTTTTTTTAAGCAAAGGCAAAATGGACTGAGTGCCATCCCAGGATCACATTCCTCCAGTTGTATGTCCAGTGGGAATGAAAGTTAAGTTTCTTCCCTGAGCTTCCACATATCTTGGGTGAAGAAAGAGTTACCTTAGCAATCCCAGGACTGTTGTCCTTTGAAAGGCCAGTAGGCTCTTACATGGCCTTTTGGAACTGGATTTCAGGAGGGTTCCAACTATGGCTTGATAAGAATGGCTCACTGTGTCCGAATTATTTATGCAAACAGTACAGTTTATGTTCACATCCTACTTTCCTTCTGTGGGTCTAGGACTTGGGTAGCGCCAAGTAGAAGATGCCTAGGTGACCAGCACTGCATAAAAACCCTGATGAGTCCCTCAGAGCTTCCCTGGTAGATGACATTTCAGACATGGTGTCACGTGCTGCTGGAGGAATTAAGTGCTTCTCTTGTCACTCTCCTGGAAGAAGATTCTAGACATTTTCACCTGGCTCCCTCTGGACTTCACCTCATGCACATTTTCTATTTGTTAATTTTGCTTTGCCGCTTTTTTTTTTTTTCCACATCCATGAGTTGACTCTATGTTGAGTCCCGTGAGTCCTTCTGGCCCATTACCGCAGCTGGGCTGGGTTGGGGACCCTGACTCTGGGATTCACGTTCACTGTGAATGTGCCAGGTCTAATGGGCTCCATTCAGTTTTGGTCTTTAGGTAATGGTGTATGTCATCAGTGTAGGAATGGCACATACTTGCCAATCAGTTGGGCACTCTTGATGACAGAATGTGCATTGCCAGGGCAAAAAATGAGAAAGAAAAATTGGCATGGTTCATCATAGTTTTTGAAAATTGAAATTACCCATGCACGTATCCAGAAGATTTCATGGAAATAACCCAAACAGGTTTATTTAAAAAAAAAAAAGATCTCTTACTTTTTATCCATTTTCCTCAACCCAGAGGCAATGACTTCTTACTACTTTGGTATTTTAAGGATTCCTGTCTACAGCTGTCAATTGCATGCCTGTATTTCTAGATTTCTATGTCTTGATTCTTGGCTATTTTGGGACCCCGTCTTCCTTCCTAGTCTCCCTTTCTTCCAGGTTGTGTTATTCCAGTTCGGTTTTTGTTGCAGCGCCATTCACAAATGCTGATTTCTTCATCTGTGTGGTGATTCTCGTCCATTCCCCACGGAGGGCGGGTCACTGTCCGTCAGAGCACAGGCACTGGGTGTCCTCGGCGGGCATCGCTACGGGTGATCGGTGGGTGGTTTTATTATGGAAGCCCTGATATGAGCCCCTCTAGCTTGGGCTGGCCAGATTCTTCAGAGCTGGAACTTCTAGGCTCCTGTCTGGAGGGTCTTGGATTGGCCGCCATCCTCCTCCTGAGCAGAGTTGGAAGAGGGCGGGGATGCCCGTGCTCAGCACACCCTGGGCCGTGCGCAGGGAGGGATGGGCGCTGTGCCCCAGCCTCTGAGGAGCTGTCCTGGGAGAGGCACTGGCACCCGGGGAGGGGCTCGGGCCGGGGGTTAGGGGCTGGGTTAGGGGCTGGTTAGGGGTTAGGGTTAGGGTTAGGGGCTGGGGAGGGGTGCAGCGCCGTGCAGGGAAGCCCATTGCTATTTGGCTCCCCATCTCTTCCTTCCCTGTAGGGTTAGCTTTCGCACCGTCCGCACCTTCCACAAGTTGTTTCTATTACCCAGATCCTTTTTCCTTTGCCCCTGGGGTGTGTGCCTTAAGAATAAAATCAATATGCTTATGGTAGTGGTGTTTGGGAAGAGGTGCGGGGGAGATGCTAGCTTTCACATCTTACTCAAAGCTGATTCACCGAGTAGTAAACATTTTTATCTGAATCACTTAATATCGTGCAGGCAATATTATAATGGCTGCAAAATGCCATCTTTTAATTTATTTTCTCCCCCATATGATTACTATCCATTTCTTGATTGTTCCGTTATGACGCGTTCTCAGCTTTTAGTGCCTCTTAATTGCCAATAAAATACATAAAAATGCAACATCGAGCGTTCATGATGACAAAATCAATTTTTTTCCTAGTAGGTATAGCGTGTTTATAAAACCAGGTTTTACGGAGAGGAAGGGAGACACGAATATGAATGTAAAAACATATTAACTTATGTTTTTCCATCTACACTTGCCTGATGCATAATTTCATGTTCCTTTCCATGCCCCGACCCCCCCCAATCCATTTCAATCAGGCACCTACATAACCTGGCTCCCTGAAGTCCTGTGGAGCAGAGGCAAAAGGTCCAAATAAATACATAATGCATTCATAAAGTACATTTTCATTCTAAAGATTTATTTCCTGAATGGATTTTGTGCCAAGAAATGATAACTAGACCTAATCCTTAGGTCTTAACATGTTAACACTGCACTATGATTGATGATCTTGTTAAAAATAAGTAATATTTTCATTTTCTCTATGCCATCAACCCAGCAGGGAAATAAGAGAGTGCTTTTGATATTTAGCTCACCCAGAGAGTGAAAGAATTATTGTAGCTTGTAAATTAAAATAATTATTATATACCTCGACTCTCTTCACATTTTTCTGTTTATTACTCCTTTCATCCTATTAGCTGTCACTAACTTCAAAGAAAAGGATACATTCTTTACAAGACAAATTTTATTATGACTTGCAAGATTCATATTAAATGACTGAAAAATTATACACTTTTTATTGACAAAATTGGAAGCAATATATTACAGGGAACTCCTCCCTTCGTCCCTCTCTCCCTTCCTTCCTTCCTCCCTCCCGTCCTTCCTTCTTTCCTTCCTTCCTTCCTTCCTTCCTTCCTTCCTTCCTTCCTTCCTTCCTTCCTTCTTTTCTTCCCTCCTTCCTCCGTCCCTCCATCCTTCCCTCCCTCCCTCTCTCTGACTCTTCACTTTGCAGTTTTTAATGAACAAAGAGGGAGAAGAAAGAAATGATCAAAGGGAAAAAAAGTATACAATCAGCTGTAGTTAATTCAGTCTTGCACATGATAAACCAGCCACTCGTGTGAAGTTCATATCCAGTATTTGAAAATCTTAGCCTTGTTTTATTTTACTCCATGTACCTAATTTTTCCCCCTAAAGCTTTCATTTCCTTTCCTGGCTTAGGAGTCACCGTTTATAATTTACTGGGGAGGCAAACCTTTATTTGAATTTTGCAATGATTGCCATATACCTCCCTAATGAAAGAGGAGTTAGGAGAAGTTGGAGAGATACTACGCACAGGAGACTAATTTCCACAGCAAGCAGGTCTGGGCTTTGAACACCGGACATGTGTACACATCCTCACGTGGGGTGGCCAACATGTTCCTCCTACGAAGGTTTAAGGGTCTCATGAAGACCCTTGTCAGCTTTGCTCCCTTTTCTGGATTTCAAGAGCAGCAACAGTGAAACAGAAAATCAGGTAGCATTTTGTAATTTGCCATGGGTGGGAAGGGGAACTCTTTCTAGGAACTTCAGCTTCCAAGTGGCATCTCTCTGACTCAGACTTCTAACCAAAATTTCCAATGGACTGGCCACTGAAAGCCCATTTCTGCAAATGAGTCTTCCAGTGACCAGAATTATTTTTCATCTGAAACTATGTTCTGTGAAGACCTTAACTCCTTCATGCCATCCTCCCAAATGTGTTTCCTCTGATGTTGGGAAAGCCTTACACTTATTGGGTGGTCGAGTCAAGACCCATTGACTGGCTTTGTATCCCATCCAAGAAATTGTGGTTTCATTTCCTAAAATCCACCCTCGAAATACAGTTGAGTTCGTGTGTTCATTTTCTTACCAGCCCCCGCTCTGGATCTTGCTTCTACTAGCCGAGGAGGCTGCGAAGATGTGGCGAGTCCAGCTCCGTACACCTGACTCACTGATCAAGCCACGTGGGGATGGTGGTCATTCCCACTGAAACATAGCGCCCTTTACGTCGATGGTCCGAGCAGCCAAGGGAGCCAAACAGAGGTCAGATGGAAGCTAGGAAAACCCATGCACCCATGATGGTTAAAAACTCATGATTGTATTATACTCCAACCGTTCATAGACTCTTTCAGCAACCAAACATTATTTCTACCATTTTTATGCACGTCCTTCCAAAATGTGGTCTGTGTTTGTTCCTTAAGGAGAATGTGATGAATGTATGATGGTGTGTGTGGGTAGGTAAGTGAGTGACTGTGTGTGAGTGTGCTTGTGTGGACATATGTGTGTCACTGAGGATTGTCCCTGTAAACCCTGACTATCTGGTTGGGTCCCAGTGTTGGAGATACTGATGTCTCAAGATTGAACGCTCAGATCCTGCTTGTTCCTTTATTACATGACCTTGGGCAAGCAACGTTCTTGCATTCTTTTCTTTGGTTTTTACAAAATTTTCCCTCCTAATCTCACTACCACGTGCTGTCACTTTTTATCGCTCTTCAGGATGTTTTCTTGAAATGAGTCTCACATGTGCAAATTTGCTTCTTGCAAACCACATTTGCCTGGGAAAATTTATTTCCTAGAATATAAATTCCAGAGGGGAAGGACCTCTTCTCCCTTGTCCGTCCAGCACCTGGTACATGGCTAGGCTGTACTGAGGACTCATTAACATTCCTGGAGCAAGTAACCAATTCCACCGCAATTTTGGGTAAAGTACAAATGAATGGGTCTGAGCATCCAAATGGCTTTATTTTGCTTACAGTTCATGAGCTTAAATGCAAACCTAGTGGGTCTATGTTGGCTTCTAAGGGATTTTTTGAAAACCTCTTAATTCTGATACATCATTAGGAAGTGGGTTTTCTTATCACATCTTCTCCTATTATTATAATTATTTTTTTTACCCTAACATCCTTGCCCACTCCATTTCTGGTGAATTCTCCTTCCTCCTCATCTGTGTGGTTCTAGAAAAGTCTTTCTTCATTTACCTTTCAGAGATTCCTGTTCAGGGATTTCACTTGAATTTTGCTAGGTAGCCCCATCGGGGGCAGAGTTCTTCAGGAAATACGACCGCTCACTGCCTTTGGCATAATTCCACTTGACTTTAATTACCTTGCCCTTCTTTAAATTCTTTCAGTGCCTTCCTATCTTATTTTCAGATCGTTATGCCCGTTTAAATCTCTCCACATCAACAAAGCCACTTATTTCATCCTGGTTATTTACTGGCCCAGATGTTCCTTGCTGCCTGCAGAGTTTTCTGCAAGGTAATCCAAGGTCTGGCAGTTCCTCTGGTGTCCCCTGTGCATCACTTCTTCTATAGAAAACACGATAAACTCACATTATGGGGGGACAGTCTTGGCTGTTTGACCAACCCCTCCTGTTTTATCGGAGACTTTCCTTTTCCTGTTGCCGTGTCTTCGAGGAGAATTTACACCGCTGGGGCGGTGATGGACCGTGATGACGATTCCCATTATTCCAAGGAAGCTTATCTTTCAAATGTTTTTGTCTAATCCAATTATAACGATTTATTTTGTTCAATATAATTTTTCAGTTTCAGGAGCGGACTCGCAGATTGTAGATGCTGTAAATCCCACACCCTCTGCAAAGTTATTTACCCCTTTAAAAAGCTGCAGAAATCCTCTCAATATATATCACTTGACAATGAGCTTCAGCAACAATTGCTATGGCTTTTATAGTTCCTCCAAGTACTTCATCGCCTGTCTCATCCTATGAGATGCTCCCTTCAAAAAATGGTAGATCCAAGGGTTAGCATTTTTAAACATTACCTCCTAAATTTTCGATTTCTAAACCATTTCTTGTTAAAGGAAATGAATTTGCATTGGGTTAAGAATTATGTTCGCTCTCTGGGTTGTTTTGTTTTTGTTTTGTTCTTTTTTTTTTTAATTCTTTGAGAATAAAGGTGACAAAGGTCAGGTATGGAAGGAGGTTACTTGACATATATTTCCTGTGCATTTCATTCTCCCTTGGCTGACGTTTCTAAGACTTGAAGAAGGCAGAAGCTAAGATGGGAATAATTATGCAGGACCTGTAAACATATTTTCTAGAGAAAGTGGCAGGTAGACACATGTGTGTCATGGTGGGGGGGAGATGATGGGCAGGGCTGCAGGACGGGGTGACAGGCTTGAAATCTTTTACAACCCGAGAGACTATCAATTACCTCTGAGAGAGGTTAGGGAAAGGGACGATGGGTCTCTTCAAGTCAGGAGAAAAGAGAATGCTCGTCTAACTCAGCAGCTTGCATTTTTATGTGGCTTCAGTGTCTTCTTAATTGGGTCGTCCTGTTATATTTCTGCTCTGATTCTGAGATCTGACATCACATATGCATAGTTAACATCTATCCTAGATGCAATAAACGTTGGGATGAGAAAGAGTATGTGGAAGGAACATTAGATCTGAAAATCTGGGGTTCTGTAGGCGTGCACACTCGGACAAACTCTGGGACCTTGCTTTTCACACCTAGGAAGGGGTTGATAATCTCCGCTTGGAATATTCACAGGAATACAGGAATATTGTAGGAATCGAGTGAGTTATTGGATGTGACAAAAACATGAATGGAAATCATATATACTTGACCCTAGAGAAACATAGATATGAACTGCATGGGTCTGCATTTATGCAGCTATTTTCTTGATAAATATGGTACAGTAAATGCATTGTCTCTTCCTTATGATTTTCTTAATGACATTTTCTTTTCCCTGGCTTTCTTTATTGGAAGGCTACAGGGTATAATACACAGAACACACGAAATGTGTGTTAGTAGACTGTATGTGTTATGAGTAAGGCTACCCGTCAGTGGGCTATGCGCAGTGATGTTTTGCTGCAATCAAATGTCATACGTGGATTTTTGATGGTGCAGGAGAGGTGGGTTGGTGCATGCAAGGTCAACAGTAAATGGAAGGTAGCATTGTTACTTATTCACATCCCCTCAGCTGTACGTTCTGAAAGAGCCCTTCTCCACATGGGACCGTGGAAATGCTTGAGGGTCTCAGGAAACCCCAGTAGGGAGACTGTGAGATCAGAAAAAGATTTGTGATAATACACTGGAGCTTTCTGGAGTTGTGTGGTGACACCACCTGGGAAGACTGAGGGGGATGTGTCCTTGGTATTCTAAAATGTTCGAAAGTAGGCAATGTGCAGCAAAATGATACACATTTTCAGGAAATAACTCAGTTGATCTTCTGTGTTCCCACTAGGCTTTGACCACACATCCTCGGCTCTACCTGTGAAATCTCTGAAACCTTTTTTTGCTCAGTAAAACCATACCTTGGAAAACCAAAGTTTTCCTGGAGCCCATGAGGACACACAGCAAGAAGTACCATATGGTCTTGCTTGGGAGTGACGTCTTCATTCTTTTCAAAACATTTTATATTTAAAATTTCCTCCCAAAGGTATGATTTTGCAATTCAAAACCTTATCCTAAAATATCAGAATATTATTTAGAATGTAGTTGAATATTTATGCTCCAAAATGGATCTTGAAGTCTTGCTCTTTCCACCTAAATCTCTCAGATCTACCTAAAAATGCTGGGAAAACCTAAAACTGGCTTACAAGGAAGTTCTCTATGTCATGAAAGGGAAAAATTAGTTTAAAAAAATCTAACTCAACCTTTAGGTTAGAAATAAAAACATGGCAAAATACAGTTGACTCCTGAACCATATGGTAGCTGGGGTGCCTACCCTCCCACGCAGTCAAAAATCCATGGATAACTTTTGGTTCCCCAAAAACTTAACTACTAAGAACTTCCTATTGAAGCCTTACCAATAATACAAACAGCTGATAAGTCCATATTTTTCATCTTCTATGTACTACATACTTTATTCCTACAATAATGTGAGCTAGAAATACAGAAAATGTAATTTTTAAAAAAGATTTTATTTATTTATTTGACAGAGAGAGAGAGAGAGAGCACAAGCAGGGGGAGCAGGAGAGGGAGATGGAGAAGCAGACTCCCCACTGAGCAGAAAGCCGATGCGGGACTCGATCCCAGGACCCTGACATCATAACCTAAGCTGAAGGAAGACGTTTAACCAACGGAACCACCCAGGTGCCCCTCAAATGTTGTTTAAAAAAAAGAACAAGCCAAGGAAGAGAAAATACATTCACAGCCCTGGACTGTATTTACTGGAAAAAAAAATCTGCATTTAAGTGGATCAGCGCAGTTCAAACCCGTGTTGTTCAAGAGTCAGCTGGTATAATCTCTCCCTTGGCTCCCTAAGTGTTAATGTGTTGCCTTATTCGCTAGAACATTTCAAATAATACTATGGTGTCAGGTAGATCTTTTGATCAGTGGCTCGGAGTTCAAAGAAGGTACCGAACCTTTTTTCACGTCGATGTCACATGCTTATTAAAAGTCAAACCTTAATTGGTGCCGTTTTTCAGAGTGGACGAGAGAAAGACATCAATGCATCTTAGGGATGCGTCAACACTTGGCATTTGCTGAACAGCTGGGTCCCACAGGTGAAAGGCTACAGATACTTAGCACACTTGATATTGCCGGATGCCTGGTGGAGAAAAGTGCTAGCAAAATACATGACAGAATCACAGCTTCTGACTCACATCTCGGTTGTTCCTCTAAACTTGGGTTTTTCTCCTCCACAGAGCATTTTTCATGAACGATATTCTTAGCAATTTCCTGGCCCAGGGCTCACGTAGACTGAAATTAGTATTCTCAAAACCTGTAATTGCAGGGAACTTAACTTGTCTTTTTCGCATCCAAGCAAAACTTGTCATTTGCCAGAATCAGATACCTGTCACATTTTTAACCAAGGTTAATTGTGAATTATGGATTGTTTGCAAGAGTACAGCCCAAAAGTAGCTACCGGGACTCTTTCCAAAGTTGAAATGAATTTATGACACCGTTGATATTGACCAATTATTTATAAAGTCTATTAAATTTGTTGGGACTGCTGATGAGAAAAGATTTATTAGAATAACTAATATAAAATGTAATGAAATAGATTAAGTCCCCTTATGAAATATTAAGATCCATTCAATCTGGGTTTTGTAACTCTCTGTTTGTAATCTCCCCTTTGTGGGTGCAATGAATTCACGTTGCTGATGGTGCTTCAAGTCTTATGACCCTGAGTGCCCAAACTGCTAAATAGAAAGCTTCTGGGAATGAAGAATATCAAATTCTGGATGGTGGTTCTCTCACAGAGAAAGATCACAGCTGGGAAGAGAGATCAATAGACTTTAACTCTACTTTATGTCTCTATATTTCTTTTTTAAAAGATTTTATTTATTTATTTGACAGAGAGAGAGAGAGATCACAAGTAGGCAGAGAGGCAGGCAGAGGGAGGGGGGGAAGCAGGCTCCCTACTGAGCAGAGACCCCGATGTGGGGCTCGATCCCAGGACCCTGAGATTACGACCTGAGCCGAAGGCAGAGGCTTTAACCCGCTGAGCCACCCAAGTGCCCCAATGTCTCTATATTTCTATATATTTACATGTACGTCTCTCCTTCTCACTTTCTCTCCCCCCCTCACCCCATTTCTCCTTTCTGTCTAGGGACAGAGGCTAGGTTTCTATTTTATTCTTATTCTTTTAACAAGATTAGAGAGAGAGAGAGAGAGGTAGAGAGACGCTAATTTGGTGAGTCTGGGTGTTTCTATTATATCCTTAAGAAGATTATTTAAGGGGCTCTTCCTGGTTCAACCAAACAGTGGGTACTAAGGACCATTTTCCAAAGTAAGGCAGCAATCACTTTAAAGCCTATTCATAAAAACTGAGAATATATGAAAGTTTGAAGAGTTAAGAGTTCAATTCTTTAGACATTAGGGAGATAACTTTTTAGATGGTGATTTGCGTACTTGAATTTCAACCTCCGCCTAACCTTGGGTAGTTAGGGGAACTCTGTTCTCATAACTAGTCCTGTGATGTCTTAGGTTACCGTCTCCTAGAAGCAGATCCTAAAATGAGGATCCAAGTGAAAAGAGTTTTTTTGGGAGGTATTATCACAAAATGCTGGTAGGGAGAGTAGAGAGGGTGCCTGGGAAGGGAAGAAGCTTCCAAGGGACGGGCTATCAAGGCAGTCAGCCCTGTGGGCCAGTTGGAGCTTAGTCACATTGTAGAAAGGATTTGTTCTGTAAGTAGGTGGAACCTAGGGTCTCAAAGGCAGTGCCGTGATTTCTGGGCATCCCCTACAGGAGCTGCCCGGGGAATAGTATACCTAAGATCGATTCCTCCAAATCACGGCTCAGAAGAACTCAGGACATTTATAAATGACTTAGCACACTGTCATTATCCAGAGATTATTTCTCCTCACCTATGACTGGATGACAGTATGAGTATCGCTGTGCCTTATCCCATAATTTAAAAATTATGAAACCTAAGGGATCAGCTGAGTGCTTCTCAAATCCATAATTGGAAATGCATTGGGGATTTTTTTTAAAGATTTCATTTATTTATTTGAGAGACAGAGAGCACGAGCGGGGGGAGAGGGAGAAGCAGACTCCCCGTTGAGCTGTGGGGCTGAGATGTGGGGCTCGATCCCAGGACCCTGGGATCGCGACCTGAGCCGAAGGCAGATGCTTAACCAACTCAGTCACCCCGGTGCCCCAGTGGTTTTGAAAGGTACACATTAAACCTCACGGACAGAAGGGGGAGAGGATGTGGTTCGTGAGCTCATGCTTTGGAGCCATGATTCCATGTCTATGCTCCTAACCTAAAAGTACTCCTCCCTCCACAAAAGCTGTATTATTAACAAAATCTTCTTGCTGTAGATAGGGCTGTTCTTCTGCCTGCTGCAAAGCTCCCTGAACGCGTTTGATTATTAATGTGTAATCTCATTTGCTTTCTAAGTTATCCATCGTTATTTATCTTATCTGAGCAAAATGTGATTGGAATTCAGAAACAATTTTGAAGATAATGTAGCATCTTTTAAATGGGGGTGGGATCACTACTTCTGAAAGCCTCTGTATCTAGGAAATTAAATTGCCCATCAGCCAACCACCTGCGACTCTATTTTCAAACGCATGAACAAACCCACTAAGTTGGATTAACCAAATTCACACGGCAGTTCAGATAGGTGATTCTGTTTGGCTACTCGTCGCTTAAAAGAAGAAGAAAGTCAGAAGTGTTTGTAGAATCTTTAGAGCCCTGTTGGCAAGTTTAATATCCTCCCTTGTTACTCCTACACAATTTGCACGTAAGAATAAATGGTAGCTTATATTTATAAAATGACCTTCAGAATGATCAATTGGCATTATTCACATAAAAACAACTATATCCTTCACTTCCTACAAATGCATACCCAACAAAGTTGCAACTCTGGTATCTGGCAGTTCTGCGACGTAAGAACCACGCTTTAACATGTAGGGACACAATACAGGGGTTAAAAGATAACTACTGAATCTCTATTTGTCATTCATTAAAAAAAAATAAATTTCCTTTGAAAATGTTTCACATTCAGTCATCTACGTGGATGCATAATGCNGTCTAACTACTGAATCTCTATTTGTCATTCATTAAAAAAAATAAATTTCCTTTGAAAATGTTTCACATTCAGTCATCTACGTGGATGCATAATGCCTAATCCCCAATTATGTTTCCATGATGTTTCGGACGGAGGGTTAAAATGCCAAGGGAGTCACCTGTTTGCTCTGCTGCGTCCCTACCAGACGTGGACCATGGGTCCCTTGCAGACCTGCGCGTGCTATGGGAATGCCTTGCTTCTCTTTTCCCTGGGAACAGCTTTATTTGTCAAGCCAGCTCTAGAGATCAGTGTGCAAACTGCCCTGCTCAAGTGTGTCTCGGCGGGAAAGACCCTACAAGTAAGTAGGAGGCATCGTAATCAAACCAATGTTAATACATGATACGTGAGTTCCTTTCGAACATAAAAGCAATACGTCTTTATTAAAGATAATTTGGGAAAGACACTGACAATACAAAGAAGAAAAGAACCATCTGACTTAATCACGACACCAAGATAAAAACCACTCTTTCCATTCTGATAGAGTTTCTGTGAATCACAGACACACAAACATACATTTTTAAAATTTTTTGAAAAGATTTTATTTATTTATATGTTTATTTGAGAGAGGGAGAAAGAGAGAAAGAGAGAGAGAGTGGTGGCGGGAAGGAGCAGAGGGAGCAAGACAAGTAGGCTCTGTGCTGAGCACGGGGCTCATCCCATGACCCCGAGATCATGACCTGAGCCAAAATCAAGAGTCGGGCGCTTAACCGACTGAGCTACCCAGGCACCCCTACGCATTTTCATTAGGTTTTTAGCCCCATTTGGTTGGAGGCTGTCTTGTTTATTGTTGTGTTTTCTGCATGTAATACAATGTTCCACAGAGTGTAGGGTGGGCCAGTCGGGGTGAACCAGATTGTGCCAAAAAAAAAAAAAAAATCCAACTCCCAGGGGTTAGAACAACTTGAGTGTTTACCCATCCAAGCTTTCATTTTCATTTTCCACCCACTCCAGCAATTCACACGGCCCCATCAGCAACGACCCCGTCATTCTGAACAACCTGCTGTGTTCTCAGGAGAGGGGCGGTAGAGATTGGTGAGCAGCGACAAGGTCCAGTTCAGCATTCAACAAACCTTTGCCGGATGAACGAATGGAACAGACACTGAGTGCTGCTTTTGAATCTGATACAGGTATTTAAAACCATTTCTTGATTACCTTCTCTGTGCCAGACAATACAGTGGGCACCAGGGACCGGGCTTCAGACGACACAGTGAATCATTCGAACTGGGGAAAGTGCCATCAGACTCTCGGCTTAAACACAGACCTCCATTGCCCCCCACTTTGTATTGAACCCTGCAAGTTTCAATTCCAGGAGGTGGCCTCATTCCGAAAGTGTGCGATCAATACGCGGAACAGTCATTTTCATCAGATGCAAACTTTTCTTTTTTTTTAAACTGGACACAATTGCGGGTCTTTCCTGTTGATCGTTCACAATAAGCATCTACGTTAAAACAGCACCTTTCAGGGTAGCGGTTTCCTGCACATCGTAGTGTGATGAAAAACAGTTGACACTGGCATTTTTGTTTTAAAACCCCAGGACCCAGTTCGTACCCACAGGCAAGCATTCGTGTGTCGAAATGCTCTCCTATAGAACGTAAGTATCACGGAGAAAGAACACGCGCTTACCTAATGCTGTATCCTCAGCGTCTGACACGGAGAAGTGCAGAATAAAAATTTGCTGTGGATTAAGATGCATGGCTGGCTAAGAACCTGGGCTAAAGGAAGGATCCTACGAGGGTGGAAGCCAACGCCGCATCATAAGGAATCCTGTTGGGCTGGTGGGGATGGATGTAGACAAGGATTTTCCCTGGATTCCTTCCTCCAGTCCTCACATGGACAGAGAAGGGCAGGCGGCAAGTAGGTGAGTCCTCACGGAATGTGGGAAGTCCCCATGGTGCAGAGACGGCGCGTCCCAGCAGCCCGCACCCCGGGTTTGCGGTGGGTGCAGGAGCAGAGGGGCCGGCAGAAACCCGACACAGCCTCTCGCTGGCTCCTTGCATCCCCGTCCACATTCTGGTGGCCGACGTCAGTCCATGCTGCAGCCCGACATCGTTGGGCAGAAAGCATCCTTTTCCCCAGTGACTGGGGTCAGGGTGGGGAGGGGCAGGTGCCAGACAACCTTCCATGGGAAGGGTACCGTCATCATCATCACGGCCCCCATCCTGCTGTGTCATGATTATTCATCACTCCCAGTAGTAACCCTGCCCCTTCTGGCTGTGCGAACGGCCTTCATCATCTGCCTTGTGCTCCCTTCGTGCCCCCCAAATCCAGCCACACTCCGTCATCAGTGACCGGAAGCGATGCAGAGAATGAATGGGCTTTTGTCTTCTTCACCATGTTTCCTGCAATGTGACAATGTGGATGGCATATAGATGGTCCCCAGGGGTATTTGTTGCATGAGCGGATCCACTTCGGTCTTAGCACTTTCAAAGACAGTGCGCAGGATACATCACTGTGCTTTTACACGGCTGAGCGTGTACATTGAGAATGCGTGTGCTGTCTGCGTATGCGCGAATGTTATATAGACAGATACGCATATGTTCGATTACACACAAGCGCAGCCTGCGAAGGGGAACATGTGTGCGGCACGTGTTCACAGCTCTTCAGATGCTCCTGGCCCCTGGATTAGTGATAGACTCCGTGTTGCTTTGGTTAGTCTGGGTGTTTACGGAGATTCAGCCAGGACTGCGGGTGGGAATCTGAGGACAAGGAAGTTCACAGTGTTGACAGCACCGATGATGACGGGGAGCCTGCTGGACCATGAAATCTCTGCACGGCTTTGAGGTGCAGAATGGGCTGCTACACGGCTGAGGGGGAGGCGTGACCCCCGTTGCCTGCAGACAGGTGCATGCGACCTTCTGCTGTCCTAGCCACGTCTACAAACCAATTCATTCCCAAGGGCATTTTGGCACATCCATAAAACCACAGCAAGAAAAACAGAATTTGGGCACCTGGGTGGCTCAGTGGGTTAAAGCCTCTGCCTTCGGCTCAGGTCACGATCTCAGGGTCCTGGGATCGAGCCCCGCATCGGGCTCCCTG
>LNAC01000056.1:5286283-5391400 GCA_002007465.1 Ailurus styani
TCTCTGCCTACTTGTGATCTCTCTTTCTCTCTGTCACATAAATAAATAAAAAAATCTTTAAAAAAGTGGAGAATTAGTTATGAACATAAAGCACTTCTCATCATTATTTGTAATTCTCCCATGTGACCAACTCCTCTGATTTTGTATTAACTTCTTTTATTTTAGATTTTATTATTATTATTACTATTTGCCCCAGGGGTACAGGTCTGTGAATCATCAGGCTTACATCTTTCGCAGCACTCACCATAGCACAAACCTGATTTGGTATTAACTTCATAGATTAGCTGCTGTCTACCTTGTCTTGGTGCTCCTGAGAGTTCCTGAATTTCATCTTTTTTTTTTTTTTCCAGAGACAGTAACTTTAATCATAGTGATGGCTCCGGATCTAACCAACAAAAGTTTTTACAAGACCAAACTGTAGAATCATAATTTTCTCATCCAAAATTTTCAGAAGGCTCTGCTTGAATGTACCTTTTCTTGTTAAAGTGAAAATAAAATGCATGCTCTTTATTCATCGGGTCCCCAGTCCATAGTGGTTGTATTTCTTATTAGAACTTTTCCATGTCATGCAAAAAAGACAATGGGCAGGGAACCATCAAATCATCTAAGTACTTATCCATCTGCAGCTTCGTCGAAAAGTCATCCCGAAGGAAGAAAAAGTGCGAATGATAGAAAGGGGGTCATGCTTTAATTGATGGAAGCTGCAACCCCTTGCTTGTCTTTTTTCCAAGGGAAAGGATTTTGCGTGTGCAACGAAGGGCTTCCTCTGCAGGACAGAAAAGTCGCTTGGTGGTGTCCAGCGTTTCTTAAAACCCCAGCTCTGCTGCTCAGCCCGCATGACATCTCATGACACCAGCATCTGTGGTGGCCTCGGTGGTGGGAGGAGCAGTGAGACCACTTCCAATGACAACGCATTCCCCAGGTTTAAAGGATCTGGAGAATCCACCTAGTCATTGATTATCAGGTTTTCAATAGGGAGCCGAATTCCGAAGGCCGTGGACGGGCTTGTGAGCAGTCCCGAGTGGCTCGTGGAGCTGGCTTAGAGACAGAGCTGCCCGAGTCACGGGGTTGAACTCTGGGCGCAGTTTCTCTCAGGTAAGTAGGACGAGCAAAACCTGTGTGCCAGTCATCCCTAAACATCCATGCACCCTACACATTCAGGCCTAGAACTCATCAGTAGTTAAGTCAGACACCTGACTTCATGTGTCCCTATATTACATATTGCTTATATTGTACCTTTTTTGTAAGACTGATGTCATTTGGGAAATGCCGTTTAGAACCAAGTTAGTTAGATATTGAAGACTATGTGAGTATTCAAAACCATAGATGAATATTTACTTTTAGGTTTACTGCTATGTGGGTAGATTCTCCAGGTGTTCATAGATTTTTTTTTCCTCTGGGGAGGTAGGATTTTTTTTTAATATTTTATTTTTAAGTATTGTCTACACCCAATGTGGGACTTGAACCCAGAACCCTAGAGATCAAGAGTTGCATGCTCCACCAGCTGAGCCCACCAGGCACCCCTGGGGAGGTAGGATTTTAATAATTAAATTTTTTTTCTAATCTTCATTGTCCATGTTTTTCTAAAATTTGTTATAGATTAAAAATGCTTTCAAGTTTAAAAGTATTCAAAAATATATTTTCTCAAGGAGCAAGAGATATAAATTTGGAATGGAGGATGTGTCAATCTGTCAAACAGAGATGAGCTGTTCACTCAGGGGTCTTCCTTTGTGTTGCGTTCCGGTCGGATTGAAAATGACTGTTTTCGTGGCTACAAGGAATCTGCAACAAGTCACATTCACCCTTGCTGGGGCCCAGACCTCATTCATGTTTCTATTTCCTTTCAGAGAGCTAAAAAGATCGTGCATTGCTTGGAATATGGAAAGCTGGAAAAAGCACTGCCCTTGACCTCGTGATTAACAGAAGGCAAAGGAATGAGCAAACATGACTTCCGTCTGACCGACCAGTGAGCTGGCACGGCTGGACCATTCGATGTCGTGAAATCCATCCAGGGCCACAGAAACTCGATGGCACAGGCAGCGTGGCTGACCACCAGAGAGCGGATGACCATCCAGAACTGAGTAACACACATTTCCAGGAGATGCTCCCAGCTGGGCGTGGGCGGCAGGAGGTGATGGAATCTCCTGCGATCCCGGACGTGGGGGGAAGTTGCGGTCACTGGCAGAGTCTTGTCCGAGGACCTTCCACTTCTGCTCAGACTGAAGGCAGGAGGGAAAAGGAGCAAGGTTGTCTTGGTGGTGCAGGTGAGTACAGTAGGTTTGACAGGAAGCAGGACACCCTGTCCCTGTCCACCCACCATGCGGTCCTTTCCTTCTATGAAGCAAAAGCCTGAGAATCTCTCCTCCTGGCCAGCATGTGCTTGAGTTTGCCCCAGCGGAAGACTCGGGGGCCGGGAGAGCGTTGTGTTTGACCACCGTCACTGTGGAAGGCCGAGCCAGGAAGCAGGCTGGGGTAGCTCCCGAAGGAGAGAAACTTCCCGCTCCATAGGTTCCTGAATTCCTCAGTAGACAGTGGGGACGGGATTGTCACTAACAGCGCCCCCGATCACTGAGCTGGGGTTC
Source organism: Ailurus styani (assembly GCA_002007465.1). Taxonomy (NCBI): domain Eukaryota; kingdom Metazoa; phylum Chordata; class Mammalia; order Carnivora; family Ailuridae; genus Ailurus; species Ailurus styani. Next base: position 5,288,866 of record LNAC01000056.1, read on the forward strand.
GGGGTCTGAGGCTCCCTGCCTGCTCTGAACGCTCACACATCTTTGCCCCTAATAACAGTCATCATTTACTTTTGACAGCCCATGATGGCAAACTTTTTACCTAACCAAGTGTGAAAAAGAAAATCATTATGTGTCTGCTCATTGTTGTCAGACACTATTTTATTTATCAACAACACAGTCTCCATGAATGATTTAATACAAGGAGGCATAAAATATGCATATGTTTGGAAATCCAATTATTCGGCTGAAAAGCTCTCTCTCATTACGACTTCATTTCCGTGGCTACTCTGTGGTTTCCGTTTGAACGTCTGGAAGGGCGATGTTTGCGCCTGACCAACGGGGAATGTTCTTTCCGAAGGTCACGCGTGTCGACTGATGTGTGGGTCTGAAGAACTGTGAGCTATTCGTTCAGGATCCAGTGGGAAATCTAACCCAGGCTTATCATAAAATCAGGCTTAAATTGTGTTTAAAGACATGGTTACAAGCTATTTAGAAGACAGCAGGGGTGTGCTGAGTGCGTATTATGCTCCAGGCACTGGGGGAACCCGTGGTAAAGAAGATGAACAAAGTGCAGCCTCCAGTCAGCTTAGGTGTGGGTGAGGAGGACCGTCAGTGAGCAGACTGCTGAATGGCAGGGTGATGAACTTGCTAGTGAGAGGTACACAAAATCCCAGGACCATGCAGCAGGGGCACAGATCAGATGTGAGGGCTTACGAAAGGCTTCTTGAGAAATCTATGGCTGAGCTGAAGAATAAGATGAATGGAAGTAGCCCCAGCAAAGGAAGTCTCCAGAGAGAGCAGTAGGTCCTGCCACCTGCTGGCTAGCCTGAGAGCACACCTGTCCTCTCCTCTCCAGCGGCTGAAAGCCACAAGGACACCCCAAGGCGAAGGAAGTAATGCCTCTCCACCCCCCCCCGAAGTCCTCAGTCAATCAGCATTTTCCAACCCCTTTAACTTTGAATCTTGTGTGTCCTCATGACTTGCTGCCGTCTATGAGGCCGTGAGCAACAAGCCATTTCTGGGCCCAGCCCGCTTCTGTTCTCCTTCTAGAACTTTGCGTCCAGCATGGGAGTGAGCCTGGGCCTTCCTCTCAGGACAGGAGGGCTTGCAGGGCTCAGCCAGTATTCCCAGCTCAGTTCATCCAACATTTGCCCCCAATGGCTGGAGGAAAAACAAACAAACCAACCAGAAACAACCCCAAACCCACACCCACTAAGCTGAAACCAGTCAAGGTCAGCATAACTTCCTGGTTTATGCAGAGTCCTCTGAATAATAATAAATGGTTATTGTTTGCAGTTAATGAATTTGGGGTTACTTACTACACAGCATCGCCATGGAGACAGCTAACAGAGACAAAACATCTCATGATGTTAGTCCGGTGTTTGGAAAGTGAATTCATTATACAAGGCATGGACTTTGACCATCTTTCTGATAACTGGATTGTCAGGGCCCTCTCCCCAGCCCTTCCAACCCTTATCCAATACAGTCCCATTTATCCTTTAGCCAATAGAAAAAAATGTTTGGAATTTCATATTTGCCAACTGGTTTAAATACTAGTATAACTAACAGTATAGTTGAGATTTAAAAATACACTGCAATTTGATTCATGCTGATTTCAATTGTTTACCACGTGAGTTTTCTGTATCCATTTACCAAAAGTCATCCTTTATCTAGGGGAAGAAAAAAACAGGAGTACTCTTATATTATACTCTTAATATTATAGGGAGTACGTTCAATAGATGTAGGAGAAGGCCGCATGAGTGTCTCAGAAATGTAATATCCTAGTTCCAAAGACCTTCATCTGTTTGTTAAAACAAGCATATGTAGGCGTCCTTTATTAGCAGAACGGGAATGTGTTCAAACTTCTGACGTCTTTCTCTGTGTGTTCAAAATCCCAGACTTTCTTCAATCCATTGGCTCAAATGAAGCCCCTCAGCATTGAACTCCCCTAACCTTCAAAGATCCCCATTGTTCTTTCTGATCACTCAGGTGGCAGCTCAGAGTAGGGGCCTCATGACCCATGGAACCACCTGCAGCAGCTGGAATTTGCTAGTAGGCAATGCTGACTCTACATCTGCACCCGTGCAGGGAAGATCTGAATCTAGACACTGCAGAACCCCTCTGCTTATTCCACTCCACTGCACCTTTCACACTAGTAACACCAATTAAGTTGAAGTCTCTGCCTGAAGTGCTATTTAAGTCTTATTTCCTCCTTCTGGTGATTTTTCAAGATCAAAGAAGAAACTCAGCCTCCCTTGATTATAAACGGTGGGCTCGCCAATTTACACCAAACACTGGGACCCTTCTGATGGATCCCATGTGGCGAGTTGGCCCTGTTTGGTTTTCCCACCCATGTGATTCTGAAATATCTCCTCTGAGGAAGAGTCAGGATATGGCTTTGGTGTGGTCCCCTTGGAGAGGCTGGGAGTGAGACGAGGACGCGACTCCATGCTCACCACTGAGGGATGGAAAGCCCAGCCCATGGAAGCCACTGGGTTTTATTTTTGATTTCTCTCCTCTTTGATGATCTGCACACATCCCAGGTGCACACAGACTGGTTGCCGATCCCATGGGAGAGTCAAGGAGAAATAATAATCCCCTGCCCCTGCTCCTGTAATGACTCTGGTAGAAAATGAAACTATCAACTTGGATTATAGATTATTCATCTCAGAATAAGACCGTTTCACTTCAGGAGCACCTGGGTGTCTCCGTTGGTTAAGCCTCTGCCTTCAGCTCAGGTCGATCTCAGGGTCCTGGGATCGAGCCCATGTCAGGATCTCTGCTCAGTGCAGAGTCTGCTTGTCTCCCTCCCCCCATCTCCCCACTACTGTTCTCGCTCTCTCTCTCAAGTAAATAAGTAAAAACTTAAAAAAATTATTAAAAAATGTTTCATTTCAAATCAAGGTGCAGAATTCCTTTCAAGAGGATAAACCTGAGTTTATCACTAACATCTATTTTTTCCTTTTTCTTTTCTTTATTTATTTGTTAGAGAGAGAGAGAGAGAGAGAGAGAGAGAGAGAGAGAGAGAGAGTGTGTGTGTGTGTGTGTGTGTGTGTGTGCCAAGCAGGGAACCAGATTCGGGACTCGATCCCAGGACCCCAGAATCACGACCTGAGTCAAAGGCAGACACTTAACCAACCAAGCCACCCAGGTGCCCCTCTATTTTTTTTTTCTTTCAACAAACCTTTATTTCCTTCTTGCACACCTAGCCTTCTGCTGGACACTGGGATCAGGGAGGGGGAGGAATGTATGCAGCTTCTGCTCTCAAAGATCTATGAAGCTTGCAGTGTGTTCAATTTCAGATGCTCACTTTCATTGGACTTTCTCGTAATGCACACACACACAAAAACCCATGTTTCTTTCAGAAAAAGTCGACAATTCATATGATTTACACCCTTCATGCATATTTGGTACTTCTCCTTGCACTGCTGCTGGCTGTGGGAAGGTCCTAAGTCCTTATGTCCTGAACTCAGGGGTGACTTGCTTTGGCCAATGCAATGTGAGCCTAAACAATGGCCGTGACTTCCACGGAGAAGCTTTAGAATTCAGCATGTGTTTTGCCATGTTCTCTTTTCCCACTGGCACAATGGCCAGCAACGCTCCTGGGAGGTCATGCTTCATCAGCTGGTTTGCTGCAGGAGGACATTGCAGGGAAAAGCCCCAGCACACTCCCAAAGACTATGCAGAATAAGAATCACGCGTCCTGAAGGTAGCAGGCACCGATGTTCTGACAATATTTGTGAGTATGGCATCACCGAGCTTACCCGTGCTCCTTCCCCCATAAAAAGAGGACAAATTCACCATCACTCTGCCCCGCCACAGAAGAGATCGCAGTTTATGTGGTGTTTTATACACTTCTAAAGCTCTTGCTTCCTCAGCCTTTTGCATTTCTTCTCTCTGACACATCGTTGATAACCACATATTTCTATGATCATATACCTATAGTCTTTTTTTAAAATTACATATAATGTATTATTTGCCCCAGGGGTACAGGTCTGTAAATCATCAGGCTTACACCTTTCACAGCACTCACCACAGCACAAACCCTCCCCAATGTCCATAACCCAGCCACCATATCCCTGCCCTCCCACCCTCCAGTAACCCTCAGTTTATTTTGTGAGATTAGAAGTATCTTATGGTTTGTCTCCCTCCTGATCCCATCTTGTTTCATTTTTTCCCTCCCTATACCCCATGACCCTCCGCCCTGCCCCTCAAATTCCTCATATCAGAGGGATCCTATGGTAATTGTCTTTCTCTGATTGACTTATTTCGCTTAGCATATTACCCTCTAGTTTCCATGTCATTGCAGATGGCAAGATTTCATTTTTGATGGCTGCATAGTATTCCAGTGTGTGTGTGTGTGTGTGTGTGTGTGTGTGTGTGTGTGTGTGTGTGTATCACATCTTTTTTATTCATTCACCTGTTGATGGACACCAGGACTCTTTCTATAGTTTGGCTATTGTGGACATTGTTTCTATAAACATTTGCATGTCTTTTAAAAGTAAATCGGTGACAAATGGGTGTGGATAGAATGTAGCTCTGTGTGGGCCACAGGTAGGTGGGTAGAGAGATGAAAAGATGCTCAGGCATGAGACAGGCTACACTCAGGTGTGAACCCTTGGTTAGCACACTCATACCTCACCCCCACGGGCCACCAGTCAGTTCTTTTTGAATTTTCCTAAGTAGGGAGAGCTTCTTATGGATTCACCAGAGTCCGCTAACTCCAGGGAAGGGGAAACTGTTGTGTTCTTCCTTCCTGGCACCTGGCCTGCTGACCCTAGAAACTGGCTTGGGATTGATGAATATTTATGAAAACTGCCACTTTAATTAAAAGATAAATGCTCCAAGCTAAATTAATTGGGCTGGAGAAAAAAAAAAAGACTCTCTTGTGTTCCAGATAACAAATGAGGGCAGAGGTAGTATTTGTTGAGAGCCATGGAAAAATAATGCAGGAGTTAAAGGCTTTGGGAAGGGATGTAGCCCAAAAGCATTTCTCGCCAACGGGCTTGGGAAACGCATTTGCGGTCTTGACGCGCTCACCTGAATCACCGGGGGACGGGGCTGGTTTTCAAGGCCACGTCCATTAAATTCAGCCACCGTGCTGCCAAACGCCACGGAGCTCCATACCTTGGGCCCACAGGGTGCCACCTCTACTTTGACTCAATCCCCTGAAACCGGGGATGCCCAGGAAGCCTCCTGCCCAGATCCCGTTTCACATCATTGCTGTCCCAGCACAGTGACAACCCAGGCCGCCGCCTCCGCAGCCCACGGTGGCTCACGGTCTCTTCAGAGACCCGGTGTTGCCGAGGAGACGGGTGCAGAGCATCTAGGACGACCACTGGCCAAGCTGTTTAAGGAGACGTGGTTTCTTTGACCTTTTGTCCCTGTCGTCTTTATTTTAAATGTGTTTTGACATAGCACAGGATGAGTCATATAATTACATGAAATGGGGGGGACAGAAGTCAGGTTGTGTCATCGAGACTCAAGGACCATGGAGCTGCCTGATTCGTGCTTCACAGGAAAGGAAATCAGTTCCCGGGTGGGAAACCTGGGTGGGCAGCCATCCCTGGGACGGGGCCCGAGCTTCTTAAGAAGGAAGTTCCCTGCAGGACGCATGCTTAGCATCACTAGGCCCTCCGCTTCCTCCCTGCTCTGTTTTGCGTGGTTCCCAGATGCCGGCCCCCGAGATTGTGTTCACGAGTGGCGGGGTGACGAAGTAACAAGAACCCTTGCCATTTCCCATATGGCAAGAATCTCGGTGTCTGGGTGACGGACGCCACTTGGTTATGAGTAAGAGGCAAATAGATACAATAAACAATCCTTAAGAAATGTCCTTTGAACTGCTATAGAAGATAATACAGGAATATTGTGGGTCTGCTTAACATTTGCTCTAGAAGGCTGCTTCCGAGATGCCTGGATGAGTTAAATCCCCAAAAGTTTCTCCATGTGGCATCCCAAAGGGTGATCTGATGGAACTTGGGTCCTGGCCGGTGTGGACCCTACGTCCCCGGGCCCCTGATTCTGGGAGGGGCCGATCAGCTACTCTAAGTTCTTAGAGCCCCCCATCCACGCCTTGCTGTGCCTCCTTCCTGATCCTCCAGATGGGGTCAGCAGTTTGGGGAAGCAACAGCATTGTGCGTCTGGACTTAAATGATCCTTGTCAACAAATCGGTCTTAGGAAGGTCTGAAACCGTCTGTAAATAACACTAAAAATTAACATCGTTCCTTCTCTTCCATGAAATCGTTCAAAAGCGACAAAGAGAACAAGTGACAAAAGTTCAATTTTTACTTTCTGTGAACATTTCATATCACATAAGGGGAGAAATGTGAGCCAAAACAATGCAGACTGAGCAGGTGAAATGCAGAAAAAAAAAAAGGAGAGAAAAGAACAATTATGGGTCTATTGATCTAAGAAAGAGTCAGAGGAAATTAAAATGTTGAGTATCAAGTCACACCTGGCAAGGCAAACTACTTAAAGCTCTGTTTTGTTAACAACAGGGACAGGATACACCAGGTGGTGACGGATTTCCCGGAAATGGTTTCATTCCGAGAAGCGGAAGAGACAGCCCCGATGAAGATGTCTCGAATAAGCCCGATTGACAAATGATGCTGAAGGTCATAGAGAACCTTGTCTACTACACCCCCAGAGGGTAGAAGGCTCCTTTAGTTGTAGAGACAGCCTCATTCAGGTATTTTCTTATTTATAAAAGAAATATCGAGAGTGGAAGAGCCAACGTGACGTCAGCAGAAAGAGAAAAACAAGGAGCGTTTTTCCGGTGTTTGAGTTTTGCAGTTCAAGGCTCTCCTGCAGGACCAGAAGGTGCTCATCTGTGACAACACGGAAGGTTCTGGAACACACAGATGACTTAGAGGACATCACTCCACTCGCACACACACGTGCACACACTCACGATCCACCCCAAAGATAAAAGACCCTCTGACTGGTCAAATGGGATGGAAACAAGGTGTGCGTCGAGGGTGTGGGCCCCTGAAAAATGAGACCCTTCTCTGTATTGTCCTTCTGTTGTCTGTCTGAAAGGGAACACCGGGAGCCTCAGATACATTTGGGGTATTTTCAGGCACACGGTCAGAGCCCTGCTTTCCCAGCTGGAGCCCAGGGAACCAATACAACGCCAATTTAAGAAAATAACTTAGGATCTTGCCAGCAGCCTGGGGAGGGAGAACAGTGCAGAACCCTGTCTGCAGCCCGGAGAGAAGCTGGTGGCGTCGGGGAAGCCAGACTTGGAGCCTTGTGTCTGGGAGCAGGTAGGGGCTCTGCAGGGACCCTGCACGTGCTGTCACCATTACCCCGATGACAGCCCGGATGGCCCCCCGGACATGTCTTGTAGGTCCTGCCCCCCGCACTCGGGGAATGAACTAGCTCCTGCCCCAGCATTTAGAGAAGTGAAGGAACCCCCAAGCACCCAAGATATCTAGCAAGGGGGCTTAAATAACAGAAACCGATTTCATTTGTGGAAAATTACACGAGCAACATGGTTTGGTCCATTTTGAATGCAGGGCCTGAAAAATCATACATGTTTTCTATGCAGATCCGTGAGGTTTGACACAGGCCCCCATCTCCAGCTGTAGGAACCAAGGCCTGCACATGTGGGCAAATCTATAAAAATGCACGTGTAAGGAAGAGGGGAGGAGGGGAGCCCAGAAAGCATTAAAGGCTAGACGCTTACACACAACCTAAGAGGAGAAGAACGCGCCTGCTGTCTCCCACACCGCTCCGGGTGCCATCTCGCCAACCAACACCAGTGTAGGGTCTGCTAGAATACAGCCAGCCCCCAGACCCTGGAAACCACGAGTGAGCAAACCCGGAAGGTGAGTCACTGTGCCTGTCACCTGCAGCCCTATCGCTCTGTGCGTGTTTCTGATGGTACAAGCCTTTCTGATCACTCTCCATGTTGAACTTAATAGTCAAGGAAACAGGCTGTGCTTTCTTTCGCCAAGCTGGAAGATCTGGAAGACCGTGCTGTGTTGGGAGGGAACAAGGCAGCGGCTGCCTTCAGTGCAGACCCCGGCCCTCCCGTGAGCCCCTGCCGCAGACCTGCTGGTTTAGGCGTGTCGACCGCGTGTCAGTTTTCCAGGGAAGAGAAGTGACGGCAGCACCGTTGAATGGGTCCCTTGGGGGATCCCCACTGTGTCAATTATAGAACACTGAAGGGAAACCTTCTGAGTGGAGGAGCGGCAGAGAGAGTGATGGGGGAAGACACACCTTTGCATTGCCTTTTAGAGATGGTCATTCTGAGACCCGGGGAGATTGCACACAGACGGGAAGGGAGAAGGCCGAGACGTGGAGCAGGCTGCGTGGACACCCACAAGCGGGGTCAGCTCACGTACATAGTGATGAAGTCACGGACTAAGGTCGGTGAAGCCACAGGCTGAGTGGGAACCATCGCAGGCTGACGGTAGCAACAGCCTCCTCTCACACGTGGTGCCCACCGTCAGCGAGAAGGGCATCTGGCCAACTAAGAGTCCTCATTAATCGGCTAACGAGTCCTTCCAGCCTCTGCCTCCAGCTCTAAATCCGAGCCAAGCTGGAGACCGCGGTTGGTCGTGCACTGAGGAGGGGACAGGAGAGGGCAGGGAGGTTGGGGCAAGGACAGAAAGAGGTCACTGGATCATAAACGTGTGTCCCCCTTGAAATATAAATGGAAATGTCACTACGTCTGGCAAATATACAGTCAATACAGTAGAAAAGAATGATCATTACATGGAATTTCAGCCAGGTACTCATTCCTGAGACACTCATTCCCTTTGTTAAATAGAGAGTCTAGAAAGTATGACAGTATACCTTCAACAAGTAAACCATCTGCTTCGTGCACCCAGAGGGACCGAAGGGGAGCTTCTTGGCATGTGGTTGAATGTGTGTGTTGAACATTGGGTCTGGTACCACCGAGAAGCCCTCCGGGTCCCAGCAGAGGCACACGCCCTCCACTGGGGGACCCTGATGAGGTCTTATTATAGCTTCATTGATCATCTAGAGGAAGTGTTTTATATTAGATTTATGGAAGATGGGAACGCATGGCATTAAATCTGCAAAATTACAATGTTTTGGTTGAGTTTCATCATCTTTAAAAACACCAAGACATCTAGGAATTCTAAGTCTTGGTACCCAGAACACTCTGCACACGAGTTGCTGGGTAGTGAGTACATGCTAGTTTACAAAGTAGCTATCACACCCGCCATTGTAACATTTAACTCTTTATAGCTGATCTAAAAAGCAACAGTAACAACCAAACCGAATTCCAAGGCAAAGCAAGAGCATGCAGTTCTATTCAAACTCAATAGAAACCCACTGGTTGCTGAGAATAGTTCTTGAGCTCCTGGATTCCTGGTTCTCGTTCCCTCAAAAGATCCTGGCCCTTACTTGGACTCATTGTCTCTGTGATAAAACAGCACCCGTTCTATTTTCTGAATCTGTTTATCATGTCCTCATACTGGCAGAGGAGAGCAGTACCTTGAGTTAAAGAAACACTGAATTGCTCCCTTTCTGCTTATGGAACAATCAATATATCTGTAAGTCAAACTTGACTTTCATTCTGTTGTATTGTAAAACACATTTCTGACAGTCTATTTAGTGTTATGAGACAGCATGTGTCATATTAAAACCTGGGCAGACGGTGATTGTCCAGTGCGGAGCCTAGTGGGCCATTGGGATGTGTGATTCTCATTGACTTCTCTTCACCCCATGGCCACGAGGGAGCTCACGAGCCGGGCAGAAGGAAGGGTCGCAGTGACTTTTCCACTAGCATCAGCCTTCAGTTCCTCCTGGAGCTGAGACATTAGTGGAAATTGGAAAGACATCCTCAGTCTGGGATGGCCACCATCCTTGACGTTTGGGGATGTTGTAAGCATTGTTCCCCCATGGTTGGTTATGCCAGTCATTCTTCCAGGCCACTAGGTTTAGACGTAAAGTCCACTTTGTAAATATCAAGAACGGGTCTTGTGGCCTCGGATCAGGTGGATTTCTAAACATGCTCAGAAGCAAAGCCCCTGCTTCCTTCCATGCACAAAGAAAACAAGTAATTCACCTAGAGCAATTCAGTAGAGATCAATTCCTAAACCAAACTCCAAATGTAGAGATTTAAACTGATAGCTGCAGGCTGTATTTGTTCCCCAGATATGTTCCTCGATCCCTTTGCTTTTTGTAGTGCGGGTCTCCTCAATGTCACCAAAAGTGTTGACTTAAGTTAGTTGTCAGTACTTAAAATGGGAGTGGGGTGGGAATTTCGTATCAAATTATGGGTTTCTGCTTTCTCTTGGGAAACAAAAAGAGGATATATGTCTACAGTGGTACTCCACTCTGCCTGGAAACCATTAAGAAAACAAAGGAGCATCTCATACCTTTGGACGGGGCTTGGACTCCTCACAATCCCACATTCTCCCTGATTCTGTAAATCTGGCCAGTTTAATTATCCTACCTGGCCCTGGCAGGAATGTAAGTTTCTCATACTCAACCCATGCTTGTTCATGTGTGCACTTTTTTTTTTTTGAGAACCTGCTTTGTACCAGCCCAATTTAAAAGATGTTATTTATTTTTTTGAGGAAGGGGGAAGCACAAGTGGTGGGGGCAGAAGGAGAGGGAGAGAGAGAATCTCAAGCAGACTCCCCCACTAAGTGAGGAACCCGACGTGGGGCTCAATCTCACGATGCTGAGATCACGACCTGAGCCAGAACCATGAGTCTGACACTTAACCAACTGAACCATCCAGATGCCCCAAACAACACAATTTTAGACACCGGGTTCATTGAAATGCACGAGATAAACATAGTGCCCATCCTTAGAAATATTGATTCTAGTGGTTTGGAGACTGCAAAAGGCAACTGATACTATCATCTCAAATATTGAAAACTGTTACAACAAATATAAAAAAAATGTAAATCTGGGGCAGTAGTTGCAACCACCGTTCCAGGCAAGGAGAGACCTGGAAGAGCAGCCCTAAGCATGTGGAACAGCAAGCACGAGGGCATGAGGGCATGAGGTTCGAACTGGGTAGGTTCACCATTCAGACAGGTTTACACAGAGGGTGATGAGCATGTGCTATCCCACATAATTGTTCCAGCAACTCGGTGAGATAAGACTTACTCTTATCCCCATTTTATGGATGGAACAACTGAGGCACGAATACATATTCTTCTCAGGCACCCATGGACCATTCACCCAGATTCACCACATTCTGGGCCATAAAACCCATATGAACAAATTTAGAAGAATGGCAATTGTTACAATGTCTGCTCTGAGACCACAATGCAATTAAAGTAGAAATCAATGACAAAGATAATTGGCAAATCCCCTAATTAAAGAGATTAAACAACATGCTTCCAAATAATACCTGGGTCAGAGAAGAAATCTCAGGAGAAATTAAAAACTATTTTGAGCTTAATGAAGATGAAGCCATCAACATGGGTAGGATGAAGCAAAAGAAGGAGCAGAGGGAAATTTATAGCATTGACTTGTGTATATTAGGAAAGAGAAAAGATCTAAGAACAGTAATCTAACTTCCCACCTTAGGAAACTAGAAAGAGAAGAGAAAATTAAATCCAAAGCAAGCAAAAGAAAAAGAAATAATGAGAATTAGAACAGAAATCAATGAGAAAGAAATCAGGAAATCAATAGAGAAAATCATTGAAATTGAAAGTTGGTTCCTTGAAAAGATTGATTAAAATTGACCAGCCTCGGGGCACCTGGGTGGCTCAGTCGTTAAGCGTCTGCCTTCGGCTCAGGTCTTGGTCCCAGGGTCCTGAGACGGAGCCCCGCATCAGGCTGCTCGCTCGGTGGGAAGCCTGCTTCTCCTTCTCCCACTCCCCCTGCTTGTGTTCCCTCTTGCTGTGTCTCTCTCTGTCAAATAAATAAAATCTTTAAAAAAATAAAAACAAAAATTAAAAAAAAATTTGACCAGCCTCAAGCCAGGCTAAGAAAAAAGAAGAAAGAGGGAGGGAGAAGACACAAATTACTGATATCAGAGAATGAGGGAACATCACTACAGACCCCATGGAAATTAAAATGATGATAAAGGAATGCTGTGAATAACTGCTGATGAGTTTGGTAACCGAGCTGAAATGAACCAATTCCTGGAAAGACATAATTTGCCAAAACTGAAACAGGATGAAACAAACCATCTGAATAGGCTTATATCTATTAAAGAAATTGAATCAAAATTCATAGCCTTTGAAAACAGAAAGCTCCATGCCCAGAAGCAACACAAATAAATAAACGGTGGTCCATCCAGACAATGGAATATTACTCAGCGTGAAAAGGAAATGAGCTATTGAGCCGTGAAAAGACATGAAAAACAGAAATGAGTGTTACTAAGTGAAAGAAGTCACTCTGGAAAGGCTGTATGGGTGTGATTTGGACCACATGGCATCTGGGAAAAGGCAAAAACTATGCAGGCAGAAAAAGGTCAGGAGTTGCCAGGGTTTGAGGGAGAGAGGGATGAAGGAGCAGAGCACAGAGAATTTTTACAGCAGTGCAAATACACCGTATGATACCACGGTGATGGATGCATGTCATTATACATTTGTCCAGACTCATAGAATGTGTAAACCAAGAATTAACCCTAAAGCAAACTATGGATAAACATGGATAAAAATGGTTTATCAATTGTCCCAAATGTGCCATCTGGTGAGGCATGTTGATACCCGGGCAAACCTGTGCCTGCATGGGGGGCAGAGCAAATATAGGAAATCTCTGTATCTTCCCATCAGTTTTGCTATGAACCTCAAGTCCTAAGAAAATAAAGTTCTAAAAAATAAAATCTTAATAAGGAAAGAAAGAAACTGAGGCATAGGGAGGTTAACAGCTTCCCAATACATGAGGGGAGTAGGAATTCTGTTTAGATTCTGAGTCTTCCTTCCAGAACCTGGAAGCTCAATGAGTTAGCTGTGCAGGTCACCCTCCATGTGGCCACCCACGGGTTGCTTCTAGCAAGTGTCCCCGGATGGCTGACACAGGATCAGAGCAGCCCCTCCCTGTCCACCTGACTGTCTTCCTCAATATCTAGCCTCCCCATGAAATTCACCAGTTATAATCCCCACTAAAATAAGCTCAGAGAGCCAAGCATAAGGAAGAATTGATCCATGGTGGACACAGAATTCAAAAAATGTGTCCCGCATTTATGGAAGAAAAAATTTCCAAGGTGGTAAGCAGGGGTTATTTCTGCTTTTCCGTTCAGTATGTTATTATGTTCCTGCCCAGCTTTCAGGCATGAAGACTGCAGAGGCATTGAACATGAATAATGCACCCTACTCCTTCCTCCCCTAAACTACGGGAAGGCTTAAATGTAAAAAGAGACGTTAAATCTTTTATTATTCCCACGACTTTGAAAAGGAGTGTGCACAATCCACAAGGGTGCATAAATCACCCTTGTCCCTGCGTGCTTGTACGTCTGGAGAAGAGAAAACCGGGTGCTCCCCTCTAATCGCCCATTAACAAGCTCATATTAGTTGTGATACAAAGAACTCTTTTCGTGGATTAATTGAAAGTATCGCTGAGCGAGCTGGAGGATCTCAGCTAATGACTTTGGAAAAGCACTCTGAACAATTAATGGTGATTAATGAAACTAAACAGTATAATAAAGACTCTGCTGACGTTTTGATAGGAAAAGTCACGAGCCCGAGCAAACCCTGTCTTCACACAGAGGGAGGGCTTGGGGCTGGGAAAGTACAGAGTTGTGAACTTCTACCTCCCGCCTACTCCAAGGATGCAGTCTTCAGGGTCCCCGTGTGAAGTGTGGGCTCTACACCCAGTATCCCGCGGCAAGTGGGTCTCTAAATTCTAACCCTTGCTCCCCAGCCTCGGAAGACTGAAAGCAAGCCAAGTTTTCCAGGATCGTCTTCTAAAGAACAGGACCCACCATCTCTGCTCACCTGGCCCCCTGGAGCCTGGCCGGGAGTTCATTATTGGATGCATTTTTTTTTAAAGATTTTATTTATTTATTTATTTGACAGAGAGAGAGAGAGATCACAAGGAGGCAGAGAGGCAGGCAGAGAGAGAGGAGGAAGCAGGCTCCCTGCTGAGCAGAGAGCCGGATGCGGGCCTCGATCCCAGGACGCTGAGATCATGACCTGAGCCGAAAGCAGAGGCTTTAACCCACTGAGCCACCCAGGCGCCCCGGGAGTTCATTATTAATGCCCTAGTTCGCTACCGGCCCTAGTTCGCTACCGGCCCTCATGGAAGTTTCTGGTTCTGGTTTGGCCTGCGTTTTTCAATTATTCTCTTGTTTACCTTGTCCACTTATTTCTAGCTGTCTTCAGTGAGAGCGTGGGCTTCCCCAGAAGTACAAGTACAGAGTCCCGTTTGGGTCTTTTATGCAACATTTCTTGATTTCTTATAAAGTTAATAATTATCCATATGCTTAGTAGCCATTTTATCTCTTTCCTAGTAAGTGTATTTGTGAAAATGTTCCCAAAGGGAAATTAATCAGTCCAGAGGTATTTCTAACGACTTCCATACTTATGACCGAGGCAGTGCCAACACAAATACTTTATTTTGGCCTTGACGGCGAGTAACCATTGTGAAAAGCACATCGGAGACTGTTTGGGAATTTATATGAATAATAAGAAGACCAGCTGGGTTTCTGTCCTAAACACGTGGCCGCCGGGTCCCCCTCGCTTCTGACTATTTCCAAGGTGGACAGGCCACCTCTTCGCAGATCAGATATGCCTCAACGTTCCTGGTGATTAAAATCCATAGATCAAACATGGCACTAGAATGTTCCTCCACCCTCATGTCCAATATCCTTCAAAGCGTCATCAGAACGTTTGTTTTCTTAAGAAGGGCACCTTCCCTTTATTTCTCCTTCCCTTTATGTCATGAGATATCATGAAGCAATAAAGCTGCTCAGACACTGGCACTGATGAGACGAGAATCGAATCCCCTTGGTCCCATAATTAGAGGATCTTTGAACAAGTTTCTCTTTACCAATCGGACACATTGTTTGTTTGCTTGATATTTTTCCACCTGTAGACAGGACACAATAATATCAGACCTGCAAGGGTGTGGTTCTGAATATCACAAGTACATTTCATTAAAGAGACTCTGGCTGATGGCAGATTCTCAAAATGTTAATATAATTCGACTTCTAGGAGACCCGATGGTCTTGCTTAGTATATTTATTAAAGATAATTATGTTAGGTGAATTTGTTGTGGCTTGATAATCAGCGGCTTAGAGATATTTCCCAAAATATTATCTTTTCACGGCTGCAGGACACTCTGTGCCCTCTGCATGTGTGTACCTCTGTACACACCATTCCTTGCCACCAGGTCACCCTTCCCTATCTTTAATTTTCAGAGCTCTGTGCGCTTTTTCCCAGCTTCATGGCACTCCTATTGAAGAGTCCAGCTTAACAAGGAGTCTTTCCATCCTTTGTGCTGTAGGATAATGTTGTATGGGCTTATTTTTATAGCAGCTCCCTTACCTTGTATTATAATTGACAACTTCCTCTCTCCTAGGTAGTAAACTTTTGGAAAAATAAAGGCATGACTTTATACCATTGTTCACTAAGGTATGCTATGAGGACTTACTGGCGCATGATTTAAATATATGAGCAACTGAAAAGAAGCAACAGATACGTATTCTAATGTGATGGATGCATGGGATACACAATATTATAAATTGCATTCCTTATCAGGTAGCTAAACAGGTAGCCCATGGCAACGCTCCTTACTCCGTCTGCTGGGTTTCAGGTATGGGATGCCATGACTGTTTCATACCTTAGAATATGCTTCCTCTTTAGGAAATTACCAAGGGTGATTTAAGATGGATACTTGCATGTCAGACCATACATGTAAATTCTGGTACTAATGTCCTGAGAGTAGAACTTGGTCTTTCCGGAACCTCTACCTATCAAACAGGCACACATCATCATCTTCAAGTGAGATTTACAAATCATCAGGTACTCTCTGCACATAATGC
The DNA here is from genome assembly GCA_002007465.1 of Ailurus styani. Classification (NCBI taxonomy): domain Eukaryota; kingdom Metazoa; phylum Chordata; class Mammalia; order Carnivora; family Ailuridae; genus Ailurus; species Ailurus styani. Next base: position 5,304,795 of record LNAC01000056.1, read on the forward strand.
TTGGTTGAATGCATCTTCCTGCTTCATTCATTCATTCATTCATTCATTCATTCATGTCACTTCTTCACTGATCGTAACCCCTAGAAAATCCCACAAATAATTTTTCATCTGCACCCATGATCCACGCTACAAAGCAGGGCAGGAAGGGGGTAGGAAGCAGGGCTTTGGAACAGGAAACCCTCTAGCAGATGGATCTTTCCTGGTGTCTTCGTCCCCACCCCCAGTAATTCCTCCAGGTCAGGTTGGAGGCATAAACAATGGACAGGACAGGCAGGTGAGACCTGTCTTCCCACCATGCTTTACAGACTGAAGTAATTTCAAGCTCCATTAAATAATGATTCATCTTTGCTCACTGATGTTCCTATTATTCTGGCTAACGACATTTGTTTCCATGAGCTGATATGCTTCAGAAATCGTGTGCACCAGGGCTAGTCAGGACATTCTAGTTATCGGGAGGGTCTTAAAGCTGTTGAAAAATGTGTGGGTGGCCAAGAGTGATGTAAATCCTGGTATTTTAACCCTAGGCAGGGTGCTGAGCCATTCCCGTATTTAATTAGTTAGCTGTTGTAAGGCACGTGTTCCCAGATCTGACAGATGAGTTGACTTGACCTTTAAAATTTATACTATAGTTTTAGAGAGGGACACCCGCTGGAGGAGACCGGGACTCACACCATTCATTCTGTCCCCCCACCTGCCCTCTATTAACGCTCCTGGTGTAGATATAAAAGGGTTTTCTTTCATCTTCTGAAAATGAAGAAGCGAGAACCGAGGGTCCGAACAGGTAGCTTCATAAAGCCATACGTTCTCTTTGAGTTCACAGGTAAATCTCCATTTTTTTTAATAAGCATTATTACTACTAATTGGGCCTCTTCCATGGTCTAGGCACGATAGCAGATATTTCAAGGTGTTGTCCCACTTCCTTCTCACAACGATTACAGCTAATGCAGGGGGAGCATGAGCACTGTGCCAGGCACGGCCCTATGAAACATCCATGAGCCCTTTATTTAATTCTCCCAACAAGCCACCAGGCAGGTGGCCCTTGTCTGCGTTTCCTATTGCTGGGGAAACAAATTACCGCCAACAAGAAGCTTAAGACAACACAAATGTATTACCTCGCCGTTTTGTACACAGATGTCACCTGCCCATAATCAAGGTGTCAGCAGGGCCGAGTTCCTTGCAGTTCTGGGGATAAATTAGCTTTGAAGCTCATTGAGGTTGTTGGCAGAACTGAGTGTCTTGTGGCCGGGAGGTCCCATTTCCTAGACAGCTGTCCTTGGGGGTCTTTCTGTGCCTCTGGAGGCCGCCTACATTCCTTGTGTTGGGTGCTGAGGGGAAGTTTTCCCTTCTCCCTTCTGGGTTCTTGGACTGTTTTAATAATGGAACTGGCATAAGATAGAGTAACAGGAGAAAAAAATGTTTATTTTCATCCATGCGGGAGCTCCAAAGATAGGAGGCTTACCCAAGTGACCAAAGCAGGCAGATTTTGTGCCCTTGTGCACAAGAAACTCTGAATTTGTGAAGGATGGACAAGGCTAAGAAGTTTGAGTTTGGGGTAGTAAATTAGTGAAGTCACAAGGTTTGTTTACTCAGACTTCTGGGCCCTAAGTTCCCTGTTTCTGGTGAGAAAAAGCCTTCTATCCTCCCGGTGCAGGGCGGGCGCCTGGAAGATTTACTTCCTGCTCTCAGGAGGACAGGACGCCGTCAGAGTGTCCTATTAGCACCAGCTGTTTCTTAAGTGACTTTAATTCAAAATAATCAATATGCCCAAGTTGGCATATTTGGGGGCATATTTTGCAGCCTTCACTCAGTTCATGGCCTGGCCCTTCGCCATCCCTCTGGGGCAGCTCTGACCCCCTCAAACTCAGAATCCCTCTCTTCCCCTTTCTGTTTTCTCTCACCTCTGCCTTCCTGCTCTACCACCACCCCATGGCTTCTATCAGAGAAAGGTTCCCACTTTTAAGGGCTCATTGATTTATTGGCGAGACCCAAGTAATCCAAGATGGCATCCCTATCTCAAGATCCATCACCATTGTCATCCTCTTTGGGGTGTAACCTAACATACTCCCAGGTTCTGGGAATGAGGGCGTGGATAGCTTTGGTGGCTATGATTCTTCCCACTGCACCACTGGGATCCCAGTTTACAGGTGAAGAGCCCAAGCTCCAACACGTTCGTTTGCCCGAGAAAGAAGCGCCCAACGAGGGTAGCACACAGAGCCGCTCATGGCCCTGTTCACCTCCACACCTGTACACCTGGAACCTGCAGCCACGGGGCTTAATTCATCCCACACTTCTGCAAATGCATGTTCTATCCCAAATGTACTTGCTATTTCTGAAAAAACCATCAGTCATCCTGCACACAGATCTCCAGACGGCTAGGAAAACCCATTCCAATATTTTGTAACATCAGCACAGTATTATTTTCTGACCGCTGTTTCTACCACTTTAATCCATCCGTAGAATTTCTTTTCTAATTAGTGTTGGGCACATCTGTCCATCTAAAATGCTTACTGCAGCTCACAAGAGCAGGTGCTAAATGAGGGTGGCACAAACATTAACCTCACCAGATGTATTTGCTTAACTCATGTGTGAAAACATACCTCTGATTTCCGTGGTTTTCATCTTTACCCGGTGGGATCACTTTTCTGATAAAGTAAAATGCTTTGCTACCCAAAGCGTGGGGAGCACAAACAGGGACCACAGCCAGAGCGCCTGGCTTCAGATCCAGATCCCATTGCGTATTGGATGGGCTTTGGGAAGGTTACCTAGTCTCTCTTTACCTGAGTTTATCCATCCATCCACATAATGGGGGTGGTAAATAAAGTTATTTAGAGAATTGATCTAATTTCCATAGACAGCATTTACAGCAATGCCTGCCATATGTCAAGTCCACATAGGTGGAATGGGATTATTTTTATAATATCACATTTTCCCCCAACTCTAATTTACATACCCTACTGATTATTCCTTAACCTTCTAATCATGACTCTACATAATTATGACAAACATTCCTTTTGATGTCGTGAAGGAACATGGAGACAAAGGTAGGGTTTATTGCGGTCGGTAGATATCTGTTCTAATAATTAGAGGCCAAAACTGATGCTTTTTTGGGTTCTCATTTCTTCTGTGTGTGTTTGTAAATGTTTGTTTTATTTTCTCATCTCTATTAGCTATCGCATCACCTGTCTAGTGGTATCTCAAGGTCTAGATTCAAAATTCTGAATGGGTATCACTTCACACCATCGTCCAGTCAAAAACTTGCCAAGTCGAACGATGGTGAGTCTGGACCACCTGCTAGAAGCCGAACCATCATCCACTACTGTCTGGATGTTAATGGTCCCTCCTCCCCCAGAGACCAATCAGGAGGCTGCCTTCCAGACGCACCACATTCCTCAAGTTTCCTCCCCTGATCCCACCCCCTGCCATAATTTGGATAGTGTTAAGCAGCATTTACCAAGCCATAGCATGTTCCAAGATCTCATTAACTTCATTGATTCCATTAAAGCATGACGGATTTATTGACATTTGTGTGAATTACCTAATTAGTCCATAATCAGAGGCCAGGATCCAAAGGGAAGAGAAACTATTTTCAGATAACAGTCAGCATGGACTAAAATCTGTCTCAGGGACCCCAAAACAGAAGAACATTAAAGATCCTGGGGTTTAACAGTCTGGGTTTTGTTTTGTTTTGTTTGACAGAGAGAGAGAGATCACAAGTAGGCAGAGAGGCAGGCAGAGAGAGGGGAGGAAGCAGGCTTCCTGCTGAGCAGAGAGCCCAACTCGGACCTCGATCCCAGGACCCTGAGATCATGACCTGAGCCGAAGGCAGAGGCTTTAACCTACTGAGCCACCCAGGTGCCCACAGTCTGGGTTTATTAATCACATCCTTACTTGAACCCTTTGGAAGGACTCTGAATCACAATGATAAATAAAATTTTAAAATTTCAATTTTTTCAGTGAGTATGTCCTCAGTTCTAAAATTTCCAGTTCGTTTTTTCTATAAGATTCCATTTCTCTGGAACTATTCTAGTTCCATTTATCAAATACAACAATCATAATTTGTGGGGTGCCTGGGTGGCTCAGTCAGTTACGCATCTGACTCTTGATCTCAGCTTAGGTCTTGATCTCAGGGTTGTGAGTTCAAAGCTCTGTGTTGGAGTCCATGCTGGGCATGAAGCCTACTTAAAAATATATACATATATATAAAAAAATATATATAAATAATATATAAGTATATATATTTTTTCAGTGGACTCATGAGTCTGCTTCTCTTGATTTTTTTTTCCTCTTGGGCTAGTAGATCTCAATTCTCAGGAGATTATTTATTTTATTATATGATGACCATTTATGCAAAACAAGTTGAAATTCTGGGTAATGTCTTCTTTTTCCACATGGATTTTATTTTAGCTCTGGCCTATAGTTAGATGGAAGAAAGTTACTATTATCTACCCATCAACTGAGTTGATCTGAGCTTGCATTTTGGCCTTCCTAAGGCTTTATTTCTTGTTCACTCTTCCCCCAAAGTCATAGCTGATGCAGGAAAGGTTCAAAGCCAATGGACAAGACAGAATTCTTGAGAGGTCTTTGGTGCAAAGAGGTGGTTTTGTTCAAGCATTGGGACAGGACCCGTGGACAGAAGGAGCAGCACTGGGGTCATGAGAAGTGGCCCACTGTGCACTTTCGAACTGGGAGCAGGTTAGGGACAGTGTAAGTCTCTAAGGAACGTGGAAGCAAGGTTTCCAGGACCCTCAGGGGGCGAACTGTTGTTGGGAAGAGGTCATTTATTACCATCTAATCAAACCTTAGTTGCGAGACCCTTCAGATGTGTATTGATGGGCCCTATGCTTGGGGGATGATGGCCAACATGAATTTTGGCGGGGAGGGTTAGAGATAAAGGAAGTTTCCAAAGGGATTTTTATATATTAAAGTAGACTCAGGATCCTGAGGCTCAGGCTAAGATTGCCTTTTGCCCTTAGTGAAGTATTAACATTGAGGCAGCTGGGCTCCTAGACGAACGTCACTTAGCTTGTTTCAAGGACTTGTCAGTGGGCTCCAGGTCCTTTGTTGCCTTTGTTGGTTTCCTGCATCAATAGCTTGTGTTGTGGCCTCCTCACGTGAGCTGGTCAACGGCTGACACACACAGACAGCCGCAGGCTCTGTTTTGGCTTACATCCTTTTTCCTCCTTGATGGGGTTGCTTTCCCCTCAAGTGCTGGTTGCCTTTTGATGGCTCTGACCTCCCATTTTTGTCTCCCAAGCTCGGAAGATGTCCCAAAGCTCTCCTTCACTGCCACTTTGGGGCCCCTTACCAGGTTCAGGGAGTAAATGTGCCTCAATGAGAAAAGTGGCCTCGAAGGTTGAACTTCTGTCCGTGAGTTGTCTTTCTCTATAAGATCCTGATTGAATCCAGATTATCTTGGTAGCTTTCTGACCCCTTCAAGCAGATTTTTTAATCCAGCTTTTCTAGATGTTTCCAGCGGTTGGGTTAGCTGTCTACAAACTTGTCCACCACTCTGAAAAATGTGTTCTTTCCCCGACTTTGTCTCCCATTCCATCTCTAGTCCATTGACTCTACTTTAAATATCTTACATTTTAAGTATTTTATATTTTTTACATTCTACTTTATATATTTTTATTCCCCTCCCCCACCTCCACATTTCTGTGGTTTGGCTGGACCAATGTCTGAGTCTCCAAAGTCTCAGAAAGGAATCCTGAGAAGGGAGCTTTACAAGGCGTATCACACACAAACACACTTGCAAAGGAAAGAGATTCTTTTCTCATTCGTCTGACTTTGGTCATAGCGCCTTGGCTCCCTGAAGGCGTCTACGTGGAGCTAATTTTCAGTTTGAATTTTTAAGGCAGTAACACCCATCAGATAACTTTTACATCCCTAAAGGAAGGATTTGCATTCACATTTGCAAGAGATACCTCCGTGGCGTGTGAAGTGGTCCTTACCCAGGCACGCCGGAGAGCAGGAAAAGCGAAATGCTACACTGACGGATGTATGCATGTGCTTCTCAAGTGACAACTTTCTGGAATCTGGGGAAGTGCCAGTCTCATTTTCAAGGGTTTATTGATGATAAACCCTTACATAAAATGGTGCAGGAAGAAACTCCCCATATTTACAATCCCACATATTTTACTAGTCATGTCACACCAGAGAATCACCCTCTGTGACCATGACTTTACTTTATAAAAGGAGATAAAAGCGCTGCTTTCCTATTACGTTCGGTCTACTCTTTCAAAACCAGAGCCCCAAGTATATGCCAATAACTTCTGATAGAGGGATCAGTTATGTTTCCTACCCAGAGACCCTGTTTGCAAACGACAGTCATAGAACCTTTCTGTGCAGTTGGCTCATCTTTGTACCAAATAGAGCTCCTCGTTTATTTTATTAAATCTCTTAAAATCATAGAGGCAGTCTATTTTTAAGTGTAGAAAGTATAGAACTCAGATGAGAAAAAAGAAATAAGTAAAAAATGTCTCCTAGGCCTATTACCATTGTTAATATGGAGGGGTAACGCTCGAACACGCTATTGTCTGATCTGTCTGCTTACTTATGCTCCTATCAACACTTTCTATGCCAACAAATACCACTTCCGCGATGTCCTGCATTTGGGCAGGGCTCAGAGAGGCAGTCTTGTTACCTACTGACCAGTGCTCAGATCGCCGGAGCACAGCTCGCTCATATGTCTGGTGCCTGATGTTGGCAGTTGCTTGGGACTCCCTGGAATGAAACTGGACACCATGCACAAGGGTCCTTGGTCCCCTCTTGCTATGGTCACTGTGTCCCTAGGGCCAGCATCCCAAGGGAGAGCCACATGGAAACTGTGTCTCCTTTTCCAACCCAGCCTCAGGAGCTACATGGGGTCACGCCCCTTAATTTCTACTCATTGACGGAGTCCTACATCCAGCCTAATTTCAAGCAAAAGAGAATTAGTGATGCCCCTGAATGGGGCAGTCACAGGCATCTGGAGAGAATGACAAACCGGAAGTACCACCATGGCAATTGTTTATAAAACGGAATCTGCAAATCTTTTGATACATGTTGATAGTTATCTTGTTTTAAAAATAGACAACTTTTAAAACAGATTTAAAGAAAATTTTCTTCAGAAACTTCAGTTAGGTTTAAATTTAGATTCAGGGAAAAATGGAGAGGGTGTTACAGAGATCTGTATACCCACACCGAGCTTCTCCATTCTAATTCCAGTTTCCCCTCATCTCATGACTTCAGGATCCTCATTTATCTTATGTCCACCTTTTTATCATTTCTTTCTAAAAGGAGAAAATAAAAGATCTGAAAATAATTTTTGAGATGAATCTAAAATAAGAAATGAATATCAGTTTGAGCCTCTGATACTTGAAGGCTTTGTATTATATGAATTAACCCGGAAGTCCATTCGTTTAGGTTGAAACCGTCCCTAAGATTATACCTGTGCAGTATCTCTTCCTTCCTGGAGTAGATGTCACACTTGGACGTTCCCTGGTCAGAGAGATGCTTGTTCCACTCACCTGTCCCAGCACTTGAACCCTTATTAACTATCCCAGAAAATGACCAGGCTCCTCCGCATCACTGGCGGAGAGATCAATATCAACTTTCAAAAACAACTTATTAAAGTAACAATAGATTTGAACAGCAGACGATACCAGAAGCGGACAGAAAAATCAACACAGATTGGTCAATGGCAAAATTACCAAAATGACACATGATTCAAAGTTCTCGTTGTCAGAATCCCTGAACTCCCCAGTACTGTACGGATTTTCCAGGAAACACAGTTCCACCCAGCCAGAGCCCCCTGTGCCTGGTGACGTCCCTACTTAGGAAGACTGCGGTCATCCAGCGTCCACTCTGAAGCCAGTTCCATCCTCCCCAGTGTCTTTGAACTTGACCCACAAAAGAGAAAGTATGGGTTCCTCCCCTGGAAGGATTCTCAGCCTCCGCTTTGCGCGGACAACTCAGGATTTCTCCTGTTCAAGTGAGGCTTCACCAGGCACCGCTTCCCAAGAGATGGATGAAATACACCGAGGGCCCCGTCCCCAAGGGTCCCCGCGCCCATCCATTCACCTGCTGTCTCACGTCTCTTATCTCCCACCCGGGAACTTCTGCACCCCTACCGAATGTGGGTGCGTGTCTCCATGGCAACTGCATCAGGAAATCAGGGTGTGGGGCAAGGGAGTCAGAATCCATTTGTTTGTGATGATTTTACACACGGCGTGGAAATGTGGAAAAGGCAAGTGTTTGAGTTTGGGGGAAAAAAAAATCAACAGCTCCCTTTCCATTAAAACAAATTGTCCAGAGACTTTACTTGTCGGTCTCGGGGAAACTAGTCTGGCAAACATCTGAAATGAAATGTGTGAAATGCCCAAATAACTCAAGTAATTTAAAGTGTTTAATATACAAGCATGATAAATTGCTGGAAAAGGCTCAAAGAGCAATTGCAAGCCGAGAGAAGAGAATCCTGTCCTCCGAAGAGGTTCTGCTGGTGTTCCACCTTCCAGCCTTCCAGATGAGCAGCTCAAATGAGGAGCAGGGGGCTCACGGCCTAGTGGGGCAGGGGTCATGCTGAATGCAGTGCAGACATTGGTGGTCGGCTTTCCCTCTGCCCAGAAAATCCTCTCCCACTGCTTCTTTTCATTCAGGTCTCTGCTAAAATGTTGCTTCCACCAAAAGGCTTTTCCTGACCACCCTAACTAGCAAGCAGTCTCCCTCCAGCCTCTTCTCATCCTTACTTTGCCTCTGCTCTGTGTCCCTTTGGAGAACAATCCTCCATCTGCACCGAGATACGGCTACTGCTCAGCAGAGCCTGAGCTGCTTTATAAGGTGGGTTTGCAAGGAGCGTGCGGTGGCACCCGTGACCCGGCACCCAAATCCTGCCCGTAAAGCAGTGTGGGAACCATTCTTTACGGAATGAGAACCTCGAGACTGGAAGAGCGCAGGCTGAAAGGCAGACCCCAAGTTCACGGAGAGAAGGAAACACAGCAAAACCCAATAGAAATGTTGGTGGTCCCGTTCTATCCCCTAGGATACACGGGATGTGAGGGAATGAGTCATGGTAACAATGCAAACGTGTTGCCTGAGTACCTTCGATTGTTCATTTCTCTCTATAAAAATAGTATCAAAGATTTCGGGAAATTCATATCCCCAATTACCTCTCCATGTCTGTCTCTTTGCCTCAGTCTATGTACCCCTGCCCCATCTCTCTCTCTCTCTCTCTCTCACAAACACACACACACACACACACACACACACACACACACACACACACGCCTTCACCTAACTGCGCATCTCCCTGTTGTCTGGTGTGGTGTGGTCATGAACTTGGAAAGAGCGGTTGTGGAAACCCCAATGGCTTCCGTGCCGACCCCAAGCACTGCCCATGCATTATTTGAGAGGTTTATGAGTGCTTACAACCCCTTTGCCCTATGCAACAGCCCTCTGAACGGCCTGGGGAGGCAGATAATAGGATCATGGATCTTACAAAAATCCATGTGTCGACACTTCCTAGGAACAGAGAAATGGTCCCCTGGCTAGAAAATCTGGTGATTTTCCGGTTCCGGGACAGTCCCTTCCTCCAGGGACCTTCCCAGGTCAGCTCAGAGGGGGATGTTGGCTGAGAAAATCTAAGACAATGAACAGGAACTGGAGAATCCTAAATGTCCAGGCTCAACCAAAACACTCCCACAAATGGATGACATCCATGATTGACAAGCCACGGGCTCCTCATCTGTCAACGGGGGAGACTTCCGTACATCCATAAAATGTGGGGTAGACTTAGCTGACTCAGTTGCCTTTAGTTTACATTATTAAGCAGCGCCTGAATAAGATCTTGGTGGGTTGTGCTCTGCGGGCGCCTGGGGTTTGCTAACCGGGAGAGCGGGGATGCTGGATGTGTACATCCATAGACAGAGCTCTGCCCAGCCCCCCAGAACTGCCATTAGCGCTCCGAGCTGCAGGGCTGGGTTGGAACGAACAGGCGGAGGGGATTCTGGCTCGAATCTGTCTTCAGATACCGTCCCGACCCCCAGCACCCACTGTCAGGACGTGCCGGCCCGGGGGAAGGAGCGCGGCCGGGAGCCGGCCCGGGGGGGGGCGGGGGCGTGCCGCTGGGGACAAGATCGGCCGGCTGCAGTTCAAGCAGCTGGGGTCCCTTGCCGGTCCCACGAACACCGGGAGTCTTAACCAGCTCGTGGACTTCAAGAGTTTTGGAATGAGGTGTGGCACCCAGTAGAGCGGCTGCAAATTTGCCAGCCACAGGCTTGCAGAAAACTCAGGTTGTGTCCCTTCTTCCTCCAGGCCAAAGCAACCGGCCGTCCCTTTGCAGACACGGCCTTGACAGCTATGCCCTGCCTGTCCACTGGTGACAAACCCAGGACAGAGGCCGTCTCTCCCTTTCCTATCTGCAAGAGGTGCCGTTGCGGGGTGGTGGGCATTTCAATCATTTATTTATTATAAGAGTTTTTGCGATGGAAGCAAGCGCAGCACACGTGAATCACACAGAGGGTCACACAATGTCCCCTTTCTGCTTCTGTGCAGGCTGGGCTGTGTGCACACACTCTGGGGCACCCCTCGGCACCGCAAATGCCCACTTCCCGCCAGCCCCCACTCCCGGGAATCACTCTGGGCGAATCCCTGCTCTAACACAACAGGGGCTCCTATCAGAGAAACAGATGAGCTCGTTAATGAAGAGGATGGAAATGGAGCCATAATGAGCTACTGTAATATAACTGAGTGCAAATCACACGGTCAGTGCTATTTACAATTCCACGTGGCACCGAGCCTGTCATTCCATCCATGCAATTACTCTAACTGGTGGACTTTCCAGTAAGGGGCTCTCACCACGGCCAGACCCATTCGGAAGCTTCTGTTGGGCGGGGAAGTTAGAGTCTGCCATAAACACAGGGGCACGCTGTACGCTCAAACAACACTGGGTCAGAGCTCCAAGGATGAACCGATTTCGGGGGATGCAAAGCTCCCAACTGAGAGAAGACACATCATACTGTGGTCTGCCCGGGCCATGGCAGGAGCCACATACTTCATTAAATTCCCAGTCTGCCTGTCGGGTCAGCGTAAGCCTTCCCAGAGACAACACACCTTGCAGATAACCTCCACACAATTTGCAAATCCTTTGATATATCATGAGCATATGGTGAGTTTCCCTTGAGGACACGCCAGAGGAGACTTCTGGAGGGGGTGGTCACCATAGTCAATCATAAATACTGTGTTGCTGTTTGAAAGTTGCTAAGACAGAGGATCTAAAACGTTCTCATCACAAGAAAAGAAAATGCGTGACTACGTCGGCGACAGACTTACTGTGATGATGATTCCCCAAGACGGACACGTATTGAATCATGAGATCATACACCTGGAGCTAATTTAATGCTGTATGTCAATGATACCTCAATAAAAAAAGTATACTTTCAAGAACTTGTAAATATCAGTTAAGGACACCTGAAAATGTAGTACTTCGTGGTATTATCCAGTTGCTAGTAAACATTCAAATCTCGAAATTTTCACTTGGGAAAAGTGAGTGCTGTGTGGTTTTTTCCCCCTAAAATGAATACGCCAGGCTTTCATATTCTAACTTGTTTCCATAAAACTCAACGAATCTCATGATTCGATCATTTTTCTCCAAACTGCTCACGGCTGCTCGCCTCACAGCAGAGCCCTATTTTCCGTGGGACTGAAGCTGGACGGCACCACAGACGAAGCAGCCCTTGGTCTTGTCTGCAAGCCACGTCTGGTCACCAGCCTTGTGGGAAACCAAAGTATTGAGTGAGGGAAGTAAAATCAGCTTTTAGCCTCAGTAAGAGTGCAAGTGAAACTTCTAGCGACCATAACAAAGGCAGGAGAGGAAACTTTCACAGGAGATTGACCTGCACAGAACATTCTGGGTCCAGAAGGCTTGGGCGGCCTGGACGTGGCCCCCCGGTGAAGGCCAGGTTGTAGAAAGCGGCAGCCTGGCCCATCCAGGTCCCTGGCCAGTGCAGATGGGAGCCCACCTGTGGGGACCCTGCCCAGCCCCAGTCACTGCTGCACCCCATGAAGATCAGGGGCCCCAAGCCCCCATCAGGGAGCAGAAGGGCCTCCTTCCAAACACAGCCTGTTAGCCCCGTGTCTGTGCACCGAAAGTTACAACCACTTGGAATGTCCTGTCCCCTCTTTCTTTTTTTTTTTTTTAAGATTTTATTTATCTATTTGACAGAGAGAGATCACAAGTAGGCAGAGCAGCAGGCAGAGAGAGGGGGGAAGCAGGCTCCCCGCTGAGCAGGGAGCCCAATGTGGGGCTCGATCCCAGGACCCTGAGATCATGACCTGAGCCGAAGGCAGAGGCTTAACCCACTGAGCCACCCAGGCACCCCATGTCCCCTCTTTCTTGCAGCTGGGTCTTTGCTGTGGACACTGAGGCTGGTGAGTGGAGTGGGACTCACTGTGGGTCTCACAGGAGCTGTCTTAAACCAGAGATAGTGGGCCAACAACCAGAAGACAGGGACCCACCCCGAGAGTGACGCCCCACAACGGAACCTCGTCTGCCCAACAGAGACACTGGGAATTAGGGGCTACAGCCAGAGACAGAGGAGGGTTGTGTGCACGTGTGTGCGTGCACGTAGGACGGTATCTTCGAAGACGTGGGGAAAAGGATCATGGAATTATGAGGGATCATCGAAGGAATCATTAAACATCATCTTTGCAAGAACAGCCCACTGGAATCTATGTACATCTTCCACACCCCATTCAGAAGTTTTTAGGTCATAAATCAGGGTGTTTTATCCGACTGAGTTTCAGGCACTGCTCTGGGAGCGACGGGCATCCCCACTGGGCAGAGAAGAACGCCGAGGCACAGAGACGCTGACACCGGCCAGCGTCCACGAGAGGCAGCGGCAGCCGGGATCCGGCCGCGGGCAGTCTGCCCGATTCAGGGTCCTGCCGCACTGTCCCGCTCCCGCATCACCTGCAGAAGCCCGTCTTTCCTCCCAACCTCAGTTTGCTCTTACTTACAGCGGGACAATACTATTGAACCTGTGAGTGTCCTTGAGATAGGAAATGGGCTTACAGCTGTGGGACCTGGGCTCCGTGGGCCAGTCTTGCGATCATGCTGTGCTCGGCAGCCCCGCCGGCCGGGCCCCACCTGGGGAGCTGCCCCCTGGCTCAGCCCTCCGTACCACGTACGCCTCTGGTCCTTGACTTCTGCCTCCTCGCCCACCTGACATGTCCCCTCTGGGAACCCAGGACCAGTCTGTCCTTAACGGACACCACTCATGTCATTGTAGCCGCGAGCCCTTGTGGCTTCAATTGATGTGATCTACACTCTCCAGTCACGCCCTTGAGACCTGTCTACACTTTCGACAAGCCTGTGTCTTGTCTTCCCAACCAAAGGGCAAGCTCTGTAAGGGGAGCCGCAAGACTCTTCGGGCACCGAGCTGGGTTCTCAGCAGGTGCCCAGTACTATGCCCTGAACTTTGATGGATCTGACCGGGCCATTCACGCATGTCCGAGCCACCTGGACGGCTGTTTAGGATCACGGTATCCCAAACCCAGTGCAGACATAATAGACGTTTTATCCTGTTACGAACTCATACCCATGCAGGGTCAGCGCCCCAGTCAGAGCGTTGTGGGAAACATATCTTGCCGGGAGTAGGTAGAGAGCTTTGGGGGCTGAACCAAACACCCGCGTGGGCTCTGCATTTGCTGACTGATAACAAGCATAGGTTTTTCCCTACATGAAATGCAAGCTTTCCCTTCTGTGTTTACCTGCAGTCCAAAGAGACACATAGAACGTATTTTTTAAATAAAAAATTAGGTAATTATGGAAACCACTACAACTCAGGAATCTGAGAGCATAGTATCCCAGCTCAGAATTAGACCCTGTCTCTAAAAACTGGCCTATGCAATGACTCATCCTCGTGAGGCCATTCAGCCATAAAAGGAGGAATGTACTTGGCCCTTAAAAGTATTATTTTTTTGGCTCAACAAGACTTACAATCCGGTTTTCACTGATGGGAATGAGTCCCGTTCATCCCCGCCTCTTTCGTGGTGGTAGAGAAACCCATCACACGTACTGATCTCACTGCCTTCCTGCCTTGTCATAGTTACAAGAGACAGGTGGGAAATATGTTTTCTCTGATGCTGCTATGCTTCAAATCAAGTGAAAAACATGGAAAAAATGGGAGAACCCATTAAAGTCCCAACCCGACCCAGCAACACTGAATCCGGATGGGGAATAACGAAGGGGGCGTGACTGGGGAGCCCGAAGGGGGTTTTCCTGATGAAACCACGTTCATCAGAGCATGTTATCCTTCTAATGGACCCTAACAGGGAGAACATCCACCTGGGAAATGGTCTTTTATTTACTACTTGACCAATACAAGTTTCTCTTTTTTGTCTTCCCCGTCCTTTTTAAAAAATATTTTATTTATTTATTTGACAGAGAGAGAGAGAGAGAGATCACAAGTAGGCAGAGCAGCAGGCAGAGGGAGAGGAGGAAGCAGGCTCCCCGCTGAGCAGGGAGCCCAATGTGGGGCTCCATCCCAGGACCCGGAGATCATGACCTGAGCCGAAGGCAGAGGCTTAACCCACTGAGCCACCCAGGCGCCCCTTCCCCTTCCTTTTTAAGAAGTTACTGGGGAAAATGTCCAGCATACAAAAACCCGTAAAGAATAAAAGGCACAGGGTATCCACAATTTTGCTCAAAGAAAATAAAAGTACACATATGGTGAAAGCCTGTGCACTCTCAGACCCCTGTGTACTCTCCCCAAATCTCATCCTGCCCCTTCCCTCTCCAGACACAGAGTCTGTCCTAGATTTGCTATTTCCCTGTGCATTTAGTTAATGATATAAAGCAAACATCAGCAAAGAATCACCTTGGAAAGACATGTCACGTGCCTTGTGCAATTAATTGTGGACTTTCCTCCACGGCCTGAGCTCACCGAGACCTGGTCACAGATCCCAACTCCTCAGCTTATGGAGAAATAGAGAGAAATAAAACGGCCCCTCGCCCACAGCCAGACACTTCGCAAGTGTGTCCACCCAGAACGCCCAAGCCGACAGCAGACGACCAGAAAGCATTTCCACAACCAGAGAAAGAAACTCATAAATGATGAAATCTTACCATCACCATGTCAACAGAGCAATGCTCGGTGCGGTCATTCAAGATTTAATTTTACTTTCAATTTCTGGAAAAGCACGCGTACTTTCATCCGTGACCCAGGGCAGGCTGAAAGTCCTCTTAAAAGGTTTTCTTTTTCTTTTGAGTGTAACAAACCGTGTCTCAATAACACTAGCAAAAGTAAGGATTTATGGACGAGCCACCAGGGCCCCCACTTACCTGAAAGGAGGGGTGAGGCCAGGATGGGAGATTACATTCCGGACCGGTGCGGGTTCAAGTCTGGTTATGTGTCTTTCCGCTCTCGCACGACTCTGTTCCAGTCATTGAGTCCAAGGGGAAGAAAGCCCAGTGATGGATCTTGGACAACATGCCTCTCCCTTGGCCTTTCCAACCAACATCAGAGCCAACACGGGGAGAGTCTCATCTCTAAGGGAAAACCAGGTCCCTGTTAACAGAAGGAAGAACAGATGTCAGGTCCTCTAGGAGTCTGTGTGTCACTAACTGAGAAGAAGTCAGGAACGAGGAAGCAACAATTGGTATTTTTTAAAGTCTCCTTTATGCCCAGAATAAAGGTAGATAGTGACACTAATCATCATGGGTGAAGGTAGCTGAAAGGTACCAACTCCCTGCTACAAGGTGATGAAGTTCTGGGTGTAATGCAGGGCTGGGTGACTGGAGGTCTCGAATATTTGAAAGTTGCTAAGGGAGCTCTTGAACGTTCTCCCCACAAGAAAAACAGTGTGTCTCTACGGAAGGTAATGGATGGTAGCGGAACACTGTAGTGATCATTGTGCAACATATTCATACAGCCAATCATTATGTTGGACGCCTAAAACGAATACAGTGTTATAGGTCAATTATGCCTCCACTTAAAAAAAGAACAATAAATTTAAAAAATAACATAAAATACTTGGAGAACACACACATACACACAAATCGTAATAACTAACAGTTGTCCAGCTTTTACTCTGTGTCGTGTCTTCATAAGCGCTTTATTTATTTTTTATTTATTTTGAGGGAGACAGCGGGAGTGTGAGCAGGGGTGGGAGGGGCAGAAGAAGAGCGACAAGGAGATTCGAGCAGGCTAGGCGCTCAGTGTGGAGCCCGATGCAGGGCTCGATCTCACGACCCTGACAGCATGACCGGAGCTGAGATCAAGAGTTGGATGCTTCACCGACTGATCCACCCGGGCGCCCTGTCCTAAGGGCTTGAACACATAGAGACTCATTTCACTGATGACCACAGCACGTGGTAAATATCTACTTGAAACCTCCTCTTAAAGATGAGAAAAGACAGACGGAGAAGACACACAGCACGCGAGTGTTGGAGCCATAACAGAGTCCCAGGAATCTGGCTTTAAGAGTCCGTGTTCTCCACCGTTACCTTGGGGGGCATTTTGGGACACAGAGGGCGGTCAAAGAGCTCAATTGTTGTGTGCACACCAAGTCCAGAACTCTTTAAAAAAAGATGCCCCCCTCAGGGAATAGAGGCAAAGATCACACACATGCTGACTCCGTCCTGCTGACGCTGAGAATTCCTTCCCTGGCTCCCAAGAAAACCACCCTTAGCCACGCATGGGCCCGTGGCACTCGGGAGGGAAAGGACGCTTGTGTCTCTAACATGAGAGCAACTCCGAGGGTCTACTCCCAGGGAAGCCCACCACCTAGAATTCGTGTTCAAGAAAGTTGCCTGGCAGCACAGATCGGTCCTTCAAATTAACCCCGGAGAGGTTCCTGGGGCCTTGATGCCATGAATTACCAGTCGGCCATGAAGCGTTCCAGGGTAAAATATTTACACTGAACATGGGGGCTGTGTGATTTATCTAAGCGAACAGTGTTCTTAACCTATTGCTCCTCCGACACTCTTGTGACATTTCCTGGGGAAGGGAATTATATTTTGCTTTCATGTTTTGCTGATTTAGAGCCCTGCAAGTGGGGGAACACAAAAATAATGGAGAGCCTGGCCACTCTTGCTTCGTGGCTGTCTTCAGGATGAATGGGGGGTGGGTGAGCGGGAAGTCCTCTGTGGACTTGAACTTGTCAGGCCCAGAGTGAGTTTGTGTCCTGGAAAAATACAGGTGATGGCATTTAGAACAACAATGGAAAAAAAAAATACTTGAAGACTATTTTTTTTTAAGCCTGCTGGAATAAAATTCATTCCCCCCAATTCTGCTTTTTCTGTAGCTTCCTGGCTGCTGCTTCCAGCTAACTCTTTACACCTACTGGTGACAAATAAACTGTGAGTGTCTCAAGGATTACAGGCATTTACACTCTCAAGGTCACTTTTCCATACTCCCATTCTCGCTGGCACGTTGGCTCCTGGGACTCAGACTGCCTGGGGCACCCTGACTCAGAGCTCTCCAATGTCCAGCACTTACATTCCCCAATCAGCATCTCAGCTCTGGCCCTTGACCGCTAAGCAATCAGCAAGTGCTGGGCTCACCTGACCTGCTTCCTTTATATTGTATGGATTCAGCCCCTCAAGGGAGGAGCAGGTGGCTTTGCTGTGCTTTAAAGAGACATCACTTATTTGGGCATTTTATCCGCTTAATTTATTTATTTTTAGTGGGAAAGTTGGTCTGCTTTAAGTTGGCCCATCATAGTTGAGAACGAGCATTTTAAAAATCTCTCCAAATAAAAATGAGCCTCTTTGAAAGCATCTCATCTCTCTCTTTCTCTCTCTCTGGTCTTCTTTACAGTCAGTGTTTGGGCTAGAAATAGCAAATATATTTAAAGAAAATTAATTTAAACTTATTTGGGCTGAGGCCAGGGAGCTGATGGCTGAGAGGGGGGAAAGGCCAGGATAAATGACAATAAAAAGTATTTCCATTCTCCCTTGGGAAGGAAAGCTCAGCCATGCCATCCTTACTGCCCCATACCTCATTCCAAAAGCTATGCCCTATCTTCCAGCAGTGTAAGGATAAACAATCTGTACGCTGAGATATTATTTAGGAAAAAAAGAAACGAGCTATCAAGCCATGAAAAGAAGGAGGGGAAACTAAAATGCATATTACTTAGTGAAAGAAACCAGTCTGGAAAGACCACATATCATAGAACTCTAGGGATAGGACTTTCTGGGGGAAAAGGCACAATGATGGGTGCAGGAAAAAGATCAGTGGTTGTCTGGGGCTTGGGGGTGGAAGGAAGGGACGAACAGGTGGAGGACAGAGTATTTCTAGTGCAGGGACACTATTCTGTATGATACTGTGGTGGGTACCTGTCATTATACACTTGTCAGAACCGATAAAACGGGCACCGGCAAGAGTGAACCCCGATGTACGCTGTGGATTTTAGCAGATGTCACTCTGTCCCTATCTGCTATCAGTTGTGACAAGCATACCACACCGATGAGAGATGCTGGTAGCAGGGGAGACTGTGCGTGGGGGAGACTGTGTCTGGAAACTCTCTATTTCCAGCTCAATTTTTCTATAAACCTGAAACAGCTCTAAAAATAGTCTATTAATTAAAAAAAAAAGCCAATGCTGAAAACAGTAAGTACTACATTCACAGGATTGCATTCTGGAATTAGTCATAACAATATAATTAAATCTCTTCAAGCATGGCATTTGCAAAAATCCTCCGGATTCCTCTCTCAAGTTCATAGCATGCCACTCAAAGTATTTTTCTGGTTTTCTACAACAGCGTTAGCTAAGCCAACAGAATCAAGTGTCTCCTTGTAGTTTAGGTCACAGAGCGTATTTGCATACGTGAACCACTCCAGGGACTGCCACCAAATACCTCTGGAAATAACTTGGGGTAGAAGGAGTGGAAGAAAATGTCTTTTCCAGGCAACCTCAATTTCCTCAGGCTTTATTGGATCCTGGCTCTGATGGCTGAATTACCCGGTGCCATTAGTGGCTGGTCGTTGACATAGATACCTTGCATCCTTTGGCTCATTCTTGCTCTGAAACCTCTGCCATTGCTCACAGGGTGAGAAACCTACTTGAAGTCATTGTTCTAGAATCTATTTCCAGTAAAGTATAATTTATCCGAAGCAGAGAGCTGACTTGAACTCTAGCAGGAAATCCTTTCGGAGAGTTGCAGGGTCAGAGATAACCCAGTGCATCAATCAGGGAAAGTAGTAAGTTGCTTCTGCTGGGAAAATGCAGTCCTTTCTCACACAGAACAGTGTCCCTCACTCAGGTTCAGCATCCACATCATCTTGGAGACTTTCGTGAGCTATCCGTTTCTGGAGGGTTCTGCTTTGGTCCATGGAAATCTGCAAAGAACTGACATCGACTGAGTTTGGGGGCCAATGGATGCAGCCCCATAGTTCTTCATCTGCCTTTATCCTAACCGGTTGGCATGCGGTCCCAACACCAGCCAAGATACTTGCTGTGGGATTTCCTCCGCCCTAAAACTGCATTTCCCCCAGGAAACAGGAGGCATCTTACATCAGATTTCTTAGTCTCAGTTCTCAGAGGCATGCTTTTGAGTGACAACAACTAAAAATAACTTTTTTTTGGTGGGCTTTTTTTTTTTGCTTTCTCTTTTATTTTTATTTTTTAATTTTTTATTATGTTATGTTAGTCACCATACAGTACATCACTATTTTTTGCTGTAGTGCTCCATGATTCATTATTTGCGTATAACACCCAGTGCTCCATGCAATACTTGCCTCCTTAATACTCATCACCAGGCTCACCCGTCCCCCCTACTCCCTCTTCTCTAAAACCCTCAGTTTGTTTCCCGGAATCCATAGTCTCTCATGCTTCGTCTCCNGTTCATCTCCCCCTCCGATTCTCCCCCTTCACTTTTCCCTTCCTTCTCCTAATGTCCTCCATGCTATTCCTTATGTTCCACAACNCTTCGTCTCCCCCTCCGATTCTCCCCCTTCACTTTTCCCTTCCTTCTCCTAATGTCCTCCATGCTGTTCCTTATGTTCCACAACTAAGTGAAACCATATGATAATGGTCTTTCTCTGCTTGACTTACTTCACTCAGCATAATGTCCTCCAGTCCCGTCCATGTTGATGCAAAAGTTGGGTATTCATCCTTTCTGCTGGCTGAGTAATATTCCATTGTATATATGGACCTCATCTTCTTTATCCATTCATCTGTTGAAGGGCATCTCAGCTCCTTCCACAGTTTGGCAATTGTGGACATTGCTGCTATGAACATTGGGGTGCACATGCCCCTTCTTTTCACTACATCTGTATCTTTGGCGTAAATACCCAGTAATGCAAATGCTGGGCTGTAGGACAGCTCTATTTTTAGTTTTTGAGGAATCTCCACACTGTTTTCCACAGTGGCTGCACCAGCTTACATTCCCACCAACAATGTAAGAGGGTTCCCCTTTCTCCACTGCTTCTCCAACACTTGTTGTTTCTTGTCTTGTCAATTTTTGCCATTCTAACTTGTGTGAGGTGGTATCTCAGTGTGGTTTGGATTTGAATTTCCCTGATGGCCAGTGATGATGAACCTTCTTTCATGTGTCTGTTGGCCATTTGTATGCCTTCTTTAGAGAAGTGTCTTTTCGTGTCTTCTGCCCATTTTTTGACTTGGTCGTTTGTTTTTTGGGTGTTGAGTTTGAGAAATTTTTTATAGGTCTTAGATACCAGCCCTTCATAATGTCACTAAAATAACGTTTGAAGAAAATATGTTCAACTCGAAATGACACGAATGTGTGTCGGGTCTAGAGGCTTCCAGAGCACAGAGCAGGTGGCGGACCAGGAAGAGGAAGACGAGGAGGAGATGGGGAAGGGATGGAGGAGGGACAGAAGGGTGCAGGAAGTGGAGGCAGGAGCATAAGGCGGGGTGGAGGGAGGGAGAGACACAGAGAGGGGTTGAGATTCTGTAGATTTTGTAGCCATTTCTGGTCATGATGCCACTTATTGTTTTTCTTATTTTTATGCATTTTTAACAGCTTTTTAAAAAGATCATTGAGAGAAAGGAACATTGTCCGTGTTGCCTTCCAGGCTACAAAAGTGTGTCCTCACGTCATACGAATGTGTGTGTGCAGCTTGGGACGACTCGTCCAGGGGCACCTCACCCACCCCCGTTTCAAGCAATCTAGCGAAATGTGCCAACGATCGTGATCCCCAAACCCACCCTAGGCAAGCACTCTGAACCGAGGGACCCTGATATCAAAGACAGAGATGGTGAACTTAAATCAAGCACTCCTGGAAAGATGGGGGTGGAAAAGACAATATCCTTCAATGTGCTAATTTAAACTATGTACATATGATTCCATCACTACTTTAAATATGGACTTTTTCATCCACGTTTAAAGTTTATACTTTCACAGCTTTTTTTCTTCTCATTGGAAAAATGAAGAAGTGCTTTATATTGAGAATCCTTTTATTTTGATTGTATTGTATGTAATAAATCTATGCAGTTTCTGGAAAGCCACAAGATGACTTTTTTTTTTCTTTTTATTTAGGCTGAAATGTAGAATGCAAAGACCGTTTCAGGGATGCGAAGCACAGGTAGACAGGGTCTGGTATGCATTGCTGTTTGCACCCTTCCTCCAAGATGCAGCCCAGGATGTCTTGGGAACCACAGGGCAACTGCCTTCTCTAGCACTCAGCGGACTCAGCAGACTTTTAAAATCACCTTTGGCTGTCCCAAGCAAAGAGTTAATGCATTTTTAAGTATAGAATGTTGATATATCAATGGTAACTCACCAAAGCCATTAAAATAAATGAAAGAGAAAAGCCGACTTATCTTTATGCATCTGAATACAAGAAATGACTCCACCAGCAACATGTAGGAAGTTTATTTTTGCCAAGTACAATGCAGTTGTCAAGACAGAACAGCCATCCGCACATTTCTAAGACCTTTCCGTGGATTTCGTTCGGCTTAGTGTTGTGAGCTCTGATCAAGCAGGGCGGTAGGCGCTCTGTGAGCACAGATGTAATATACTTGCAGTGTGGAACGTTCTCAAGTCATCCCGCAGAACTCTGAGAGGGAGTATTTTGGGATTTTGCTGAGGCAGACCTCTGCTGTGCAGACCTTTCTCCTACTGGGAAGCCCAAGGGCAGGAATAAGTCCTGTGGCAGGACTGTGCACGGACTGTCTCTTGACCCTGGTGAGGCTCCCAGTCTAAGTCCACAGGAGTCTCCTGGCTGCTTTGTCCTCCACAGTAGGGATGTGATCCAAACACTATGCAGATAGCCTTCAGATGGTCTTCTGCTGAAGAATTTGGTGATACGAGGGGAGTTGAAATGTGCCAGGTGGACGTTGCCATCTTTTACAATAAATGTGCATGTTTTTCATTCATTACAATTAACCAATGCTGCATTTGGTTGGGGTGGCGGGGGAGTGAGACAATATAGCTATACCAAGCTCAGATTGTTTTCTTGTGCCTCTGAACCTGGCACCTACTTGCTCTTGGCATTCATTCTTTCACCTGACCCTCACCTAGCCAGGACTGGGGGGTGCTATCATCCTCCTGTTTGAAGGGATGGTGGAAATGAGGACAGACAGAGGTGGCGAGTCCCTCCACACGGAGCTTGTGTGTCAGGCTTCCTGGTACCTTATGAATATGGGAGCTTCCTCGCTAATTACTTGCTGATTTATAGAAGGCAGCGTGCCTAAGAAATCATTCTTGTCGGGGTCAGGAGCCCAGCGGAAGACAATGCCACTTTTTACAAAATTTGGCTCATGTTGAGATTTAGCCTATTTTTCTCAAGAAAAAAGCCACCTTAATTCTAAGTCTGGGGCTGTCCAGAGATTCGCGTCCATCATTCCCTCAAAGACACTTGCCTGAGTCAAAAAATGAGTATCGCAGGCAGAGGAAAGAAATAGTGACACTTTGCTGTTAGCATGTCCAGGATGAAAATTCCACATTTAGCAAGAATAAATAACTATTTTCTCCTACCCAGGTTGAAAAATAGGTCAGGAAACTAGGTAAAGACGTTCCAAAGTCCCACCCGTCTCTGTGCCTTGCAATTTCATCAGCGTGAAATGGGGGTCTGCCTCACACACGGCAGGAGGCTCTGGGGCAGGAAGCTAATTCCTACCTCCTCCCTCCAGGTTCACTTTGCTGTGGACAGGTGACCTTTGCTATAAACTTCTCAAAGTACCATGTCCATTTCCACCAAATTTCTGTCATAGGGAAAAAACGACATCGAAGCTCTGAAAACGCAGAAAAACGCAGGTATTGTGTTCAAAGATCTTTCTTTGTCATCTGATAACAGAAGGCAAGAATTGAGGGTGTGATGTGTGATCCATTTTGCTCCATTCTTGCTATCAATGCACTGACCCATGAGCCTCAAGCCTGAGAGAATTCCATTCAGATACCTTTTGCAGGGCTCTCAATTTTCAGGAAAAAAAAAAAAAAAAAGAGTGACCTCTGGGATCATGAAGAGCAGGAAGAAAAGCCCAAAGCCACCGAAGACACTTGATTTTCCACTGGGCAGACAATGGGACTCAGTTTAATAGCTTGAGCTGGGATTTTATAAAGCCAAAAGCAGCTGCAAGAAATTTCCCAGGATTCCTGAAAAGCGATATTGTTAAATGTAAGCCAGCCACTTTATTCATTAACCTCATTCTAGCAATGGAAAAAAATGTATTTTGGTTTCAAATAACTTCTGATAGGAAGAATGCAAGATAATGAAACTGTAATTTTCATCCCACGTTCATAGACGCAGTAAATTATGATGTTGGCATTTGGCTGTGGGACCAGAATGAAGACCCTTTCTTTCTGTAGGATCTATTGGGACCAAATTGGTTTCTGGTTGAGGAAATGAATCCAGGTGGGTTTTCTGAGTTTTGGGATACACCTTCATGAATTCTTTCAGAGTTTCTCATCCAATATTCCAACAGTTAATTGCTTGGCTTGGCAACCAGAAAATAATAGTTTATCTTATTTTTTTAGAGACTTATCATGACCATGGTAGGTCAGTATAACCACTCAGTCAAAGTGTGTCCAATTATTTATACACAGCCACAAAAAATAGGGATATAAGTAACATGGTGTCAATATTATTTCTTCTCGATAGACCACCATATAGGGAAGGACATTTGCATAAAAGAAAAAAGGCAAAGGCATTTTGAGCTAAAAGCTTTGCTTTGTTCTTTTTTTTAAATAAATGATGCATACAGTTTAATTATGGCCTCAAATCAATGATCCCTGAATACTTTCTTACAAATATAAGAGTCTTCATATGCTTTTTAAGTGAAAACAAAATAAAGTTATACTCATGGTAGAAAATTTAGGGAAAAAAGTAACTTGCAATAGCAATCATATACCCACCAAGAGTAACTTTTTTTTTTTTTTTGGAGATTTTATTTATTTATTTGACACAGAGAGAGAGAGATCACAAGGAGGCAGAGAGGCAGGCAGAGGGAGAGGGGGAAGCAGGCTCCCCACTGAGCAGGGAGCCCGATGTGGGGCTCAATCCCAGGACCCTGAGATCATGACCTGAGCTGAAGGCAGAGGCTTTAACCCACTGAGCCACCCAGGCGCCCCAAGAGTAACTGTTTTTATTGTATGTTTTTACATATTTTTAAATGTTCAAACTTTATTTTTGTAAGTGTGTACATTTCTTTATCATGTTGTATGTGTAAAATTATAGCCTGCTGTTTCCCATTAATAAGAAATCATGAATACGTTCAATGTATAAAGTGCTTTTCTACTAGTGTATGTTTTAGTGCCTTTATTGAATTCCATCGTAAATGGATTCTGTTTTATGTATCTGATTTCCTAATACAGAAACTTTAGACGGCCTCCTGTCTTCACTATAGGATATGTTTCTTTGACGATTACATAGTTCGCAGTATCTTTGGATGTGTGTCCAATTAAACCCTAAGGTATTTCTAGAAGTGGCAAGACTGGGTTAATCCTCCACATGCACTGTCAAGAGCCTTTCTCCACATCCACCCATTTTACCCTGGACAGGAGCTTTCCACCTGAAATTGTCCCCTTGGTTTATAGATTAACAACACCTGGAAAACCACAGGCTTGTTGCCAATTGGAGAAACCTAAAATCTACATGCCAAGAGCCCCGTTTCTTCCAGAATGGGCTCCAAGTTGGGTCTTTAGTTTGCAGGCATGCAGACTGGGGGATTCTGCCGGTGGGGGCAGAATCCCTGGGACACTCATTGACTAGGACATTGTTGGGAGGGAGAAAGCTCCCCAGTCTCTCCCAAGCCAGCAGGATCACGTGTGTGCATGACAAATATGGAGTTCACAGATAAACCAAGAAGGCCAGAAGCATATAAGCAAACAAACGGAAACAAAATGCAAGCAACAGATGCAACGTGGAATTCAGGTCAAGTCCATTTAGCCACAGTCCCATTTTTGAGAGTGTGATGGATCCTCACAAGCGGTCCCAGCTCGAGAAACAGCATCCAGCCAGTCCCCAGAAACCCACGCTTTTTTCCTGTGGGTATACCGCCCCCCCCCAGAGACACCCACTGTCCTCACTTCTAAGAGCAGCAGGTGTATCTATGCTGGTGTTTATAGTCTCTATGAATGGAATCACAGGGTACACACTTTACTTTTTCTTTGACTTGTTAGCAATGGTATAATGCCTTAAAGACTTACAGCCTATGTTTTGTATGCGGGTACCTGGCTTCCTTTGCAAAACACTGCTGGACGCTTAGTTACAGGTAATATATTCTTGTTGTTATGGAGCAGTCCTGAGTACGCTTATACCACAGTTGGGTTATCCGTTCTGGCCCTAGTGCTGAGGCCAGGCAGCTTTCTAGGTTCTCAGAATATGGCACTGAGCTGGACCGAGGAAGCTCCCATGTGATGGAGGAGACAGACACAAACGACTGGTAATAGTCGGCGAGAGAGATAGGTACTACGTGGACAATAATGCCGGAAAGCATGAAGGCTGGCGAGGCGGTGGGTGGGAAGTAAGCTATAGAGGGGTCCCTGTAGATATCCCCAAAGAGGGGTATTTGGGCTGAGTTCCAAATGGAGACCAGGGCTCAGGTAAAATAAGGTAGAGAGGCAGATCCTTCCATGAAAAGAGCACAAGGCGCACAGAGGCTCTGAGTCGGGAACGAGCCAGTCTGTCTGCAGTACAGAAAGAGCAGTGTGGCTAGAAGACAGTGGGGGAAGGAGGGCAGGGTGCAGGATGGATTTACGAGGTTGGTGGGGCCAGAAGATACCGGCTCCTGAAGGTCCTGGTGAAGAGCCAGAGTTTTATTCTAAGGTCGGTTGGAGGCCGCCGGGTTGCTTTTGACCAAACATTTGCCCTAATATTAAGGACTATGGAATTCGAACTCATTTTCTGTCCTCTGCCATGTTAACCACTGGGTGCAAATAAATGACAGAATAAATAGGGACATACGAGAATACACAGATTTGATTGGGGAAGGGGGATTTCAATTTAAATAACCCACACTCATTTCAAGAATTCTCATTTCTTGCTTAGCAGGGCAACGGAACACAAATTAAATTCACTGGGGAGGCGCTAGAATGATGTACAGAGCCCTGGCTCTCTCTGGAACATTCACTTATGAAATGGGTCACTCCCTGTAGCTCACAGAGGCTTCCAAGAGTCCAAGGTCAAACCTATTGTTACGATAGGTATGCCCTTGCTGAGCCTTAGCTACAAAACGCACTTCCATGAGACCAGAACCGACTTCTGAATTTCCTTTAATCTTGCAGAGATGGAGAAGAAGATGAAGTGATTTGTTTAAAATAGAAATCATGCCCATCAAGCACTTTCTTTAAAGATGAGCTATAGACACAGATCTTCTGGGGAGCAATTATTCACCTGCAGGCAGAGCGGGTGTATGTTTTCTTGCAGCTACAGTCCGAGAATGCTCTTCCAGGCACCGGGTCTTGCCTCCCTCTGAGCCTCTTATCCTGGTCCCTGTGAATTTCCTCCCATGATCACACCCGTCTTTGTTGTTTTTTCCCCAATTTTGCACTTCTCTGTCTTTATGAACATGCTCTACTACAACCCATTTTTTATTTTAGTTATTTGTTTTTTTTGGATTCTGTTTTTTGAATCGATAGAGAATGCAGGAAAAGGAGGTGGCTCCCCCTTCAGATGAGTTGAAGACACTCAGCTGTAGCTGGCGAGGTTAAATGTCAGGCATCTCTATTAATTCACAGTCAATGTTTTCTGGGGATGCTGAAAACAACTCATCCGAATGGAGTCCACGTGAATGTCTTCATTTTATTATCCATTCGGCAAGTACAGTCAAAGCTTTTCTGGTCTAAACACTGACCAGGTTAATAAGGTTATCATGATAAATTAGAGGAACCCAATTCGTGCCCTTAGGGAACATAAGAATGGATGTGAAAACAAGCGAGCGTGCCGTAGTTACAGCTCTTACAAGAGCTGCAGGATGCTACAAGACGTGATGTCTTATACACTGAAATATTTATTTCACACTACATATTTTGCAGGGCCTGTCCTTTTAACCCCAGGGATTCAACGGGTGGAAGGAATGTTAAAATTAAAGAATTTTCAAAGGGCAGAGGCAATGTAATATGCCAAGCACAAGCAATGAACATCCCGAGAACACTAAGCTGTAAGCACCTGCTCCAAGTAAGGCATGTGTCTGGAGCTATGGCCCAGGAAACTTAGAAGAAAAAACCTGTGTGTGTGAGTGTGTGCGTACACACAGGTGTGCACACGGTGTCCGTGTGTGCTCTATAATGAGTGCTTCTTTTCTTTTTTTCTTGCAAATGACATGTATGGGGGAGTTTTCTCTGGAGGGAATGGTCTGCACGACAAAATGATTAAAATAATCGAACACGTACACAAAACAGTTTAAAAGACATTAGAGGTAGGCGGGGCACCTGGGTGGCTCAGTGGGTTAAGTGACCTGACTCTTGGTTTCGGCTCAGGTCGTGATCTCAGGGTCATGAGATCAACTCCTGCGATGGGCTCTGAGCTCAGGAGGGAGTCTGCTTGAGATTCTCTCCCTCTGCCCTGTCCCCTGTTCTCTGTCTTCGTGTGCTAAGTAAATAAATAAAATCTTAAAAAAAAAAAAAAAGAGGGTGCCTGGGTGGCTCAGTGGGTTAAAGCCTCCGCCTTCAGCTCAGGTCATGATCTCAGGGTCCTGGGATCGAGCCCCGCATCGGGCTCTCGGCTCAGCAGGGAGCCTGCTTCCTCTTCTCTCTCTGCCTGCCTCTCTGCCTACTTGTGATCTCTCTCTCTGTCAAATAAATAAATAAAATCTTTAAAAAAATGGTCATGGTCAAGTTGCCCCAAACTAGTAACAAAGAAAAATATCTGAAAGAATGGGGGTAAAAAAAAATGTTACACAGAAACAGGAACCTTAAGAATTATAACACATTCCTTGTTAACAATGCAAATGAGAAGACAGCGGGGTACCATTTTCAAATGACAGGAAGAAAAGATGTCAACTTACAATTTTATAACCAGAAATGTGTATTATTTAAATTGAACGGGAAATAAAGACATTTTCTGATTTACAGAAGCTTGAAATAATTCATCACAAGACCTCACGGCAGGAAATGAGGAAACCCAGCAGAGAGAAGTTCTGATATTGGAAGGAGACAATGGATCTACATCCAGAAATAAAGAGAACTCAGAATGGGAATTCCGTTGGTATATATTTGAGTTTTACTTTATTCTTTAGATCACTGCAAAAGAATATGCACCAGCATTAATTCATACAACAAATACTTCGTAAGCAGCAGGTAGGTCTTGGGCATGTCAAAAGGATCTTGCAAATACCACCACACAGCTGCTGGGAAACATACGAATTCAGAGAGCAATGTATACTGACTATGCTAGAATCTAAAACAACATGCCGTTCATGGTCTTTGCAATGGCTTGTTTTATTAGAAAGACAAATATAAACAGCCAAAGAACACACACTGAGTCAATGACAAGTACTAATTTACAACGTCTGTGCACTTATCACAACAAACTCAATACTCCAATGACTTCCAAATCCTGGAAGAGATATGAATTAATGCATATTGATGGAATTACCAAGGGCTTTGGAAACACTTCTTGGTTTAATGAAATGCTGTGCTTAGACTGATTTCTCTCTGAATATGCTCAAGATCTCCGATCGCTGAAAATTACAAAGTTATTCTTGGTTACCTGCAGAAGTTCTAGTAGGTATTGATATAACTTTTGTAGTGTTCAAGACATAGTTTCTGATCTATTATTCTTTTCCCAACCTGTCTAGAAGATGGGTTACTTGTCTTAAAAGCCCCACATCCAGCTGTCAAGGTAAATGTACCTGGGTGGTCTTGATGGGAAGGGTGCTCAGCAAGAAGGCACTGTGCTCTGGGCACAAGGCCTGGGCTGCAGGATCTGGGGAACCGTGTGTGATTTCCTTCTCTGTCACTTGCTAGTTTTCTGTTTCTTAAAGATTTTAGTTATTTGTTTGAGAGAGAGAGAGAGAGAGAGAGAGAGAGAGAGAGAGAGAGAGCATAAGCAAGGGGAGAGGCAGAGGCAGAGGGAGAAGCAGACTCTCCGTTGAGCATGGGACCCTGATGAGGGACTCCCCCCCACAACCCTGAAATCCTGACCTGAGCCAAAGTCAGATGCTTAACTCACTGAACTTCCCAGCATCCTCTCTGTCACTCACTAGTTTTATGACTATATTAGTTGCCTACACTGCTGTACCAAAGTTTCCAACACCAGGGGACTTTAGACAACTGTAGGCAACTCTCACGGGTCTAGAAGCTAGAAGTCTACAATCAGAACCACATTGCCTCTGAAGACTCCAAGGGAAGGTCCTGCCTTGCCTCTTGGGTTTCTGGAAGCCCCGGGGATACCTTGACTTGTGGCCTCATCACTGTCATCCCTGCCTTGATCACCGCGTGGCCACCTTTCCCCACTCCCTGTGTGTCTCCACGTCATCTCCCATCTGTGTGTCTCAGACGCAGGGTGAAATCCCCTCTTCTTATAAGGAGAACAGTCATGCTAGAGGAAGGCCCACCCTCATGACCTCATCTGAACTGGATTCCACCTGCAAAGACTGTTTCCGAAGAAGATCCTATTCACAGGTACTAAGGGTGAGGATTCCAGTGGATCTTTTCCACCCACAGGAATGACCGTGAACATGGTCCTGATCTCTCTAGACCTCGGATGCCACGTTACTGGGATGGAGGTGGGATCAGCAGTAACCACCGGGTCAGTCTAAGATCTCAGCGAGGTCAGGAGTAAAGACCGTGGTTCTCTGTGGGGAAGCTCAGGAGTGGAATGACTCAGGCGATGTTAGAACACCTTTCTCCTTGTCCTTCCAGGAGGAAGAGGTGATGGGGGAAGGGTTGGGGGCAGGAGGGGATGGGAGTCAGTTAGAAAAACCATTTCGTTTTTTAAGGCTCTGCTGAAAATCTATAATGAAACAGGAATTTAAAAACTGGGCAACTCTTTGCTTAACTCAGGAAATCTTAGCCTTTTGGGCCTTGGAAGGAAATTAGAAACCTGCTAGATTGGAACAGAAAATGAGAGAACGTGGTGTGAAAACGGCCTACGGAACATCAGCAAGTGCTTTCTGCCCAAGTCATCCCTGAAAGTCTCAACCAAGAAAATCTTTCCTATCTACACAATCACAACACAAAGCAGTTACAATCTAAAATCTACATTCGTTTGCCTAAATGGACATTTTTTTTACACCTGAATCAGATTCCAGATTCTTGCTTCATTTCAGATGTATCTCCAGGCCCCTAATAACGTGGCTTTGGCTCAGGAAGGAAATCACCTGGCTAAGCAGCTCACCGTGGGAACGCTTGTTTCTCCTTCAGAATCTGCTCTGAGCTCACCTGCTTCAGGACCTCTATGCAGTGCGATCGCCACGTGTCCTCCAGTGAGACATCAGAATGGCCCCCGGTGGCCGATTCTGACAGGATGGATTAAGGAGAGTGCCTAGCTGTCAACTAATGCTTTGCTCTAACTATCCATTTCCAAGTGCAAATTTGCCAGCAATCCAAAGATGTCTCATGCACAAGTAAGTACCAATGTACTCCGTGAACAATGCAAGACCCTGTTACGCTGATACAGTCAGTCCCAAGATGACCATTTGTGCACCTGTTAGAATTCCATATTCTTCTGCTAGCAGCTTGAAAACTCTTTAACAAGTGCCTGCCACACGGAGAGGAACGTAGGCAGGAAAGGTCGACGGGAGACAGGGTAAAGCATGAGAGAGATGCCAGCAGCATTCAAGCACTTAGCCTGATTGGGATGTGTACCCCCCACTCCCTGAAAACCACAGTCCAAGGGGCTCACATCCCAAGGGAAATAATCCTCTAGGTCTGACGTTAGAAAATTGACCCAGATTGCAGGCCTGGGGCCAGGTGTTCCCCGAAGACTGGGCACTGTGGAAGGTTCAGGACCTTTGGCGAGAGGCATGGGGTCTTTGGGACTCATTGTGTGGACTGAGGGACACAGCTCTCTCTCCTGAGCCTTTCTTCCACCCCGAGCTCTCTTGGGGCCTTAGAGTTTGTCACTGGGCTTTAGCGCTGCTGACCCTTGTCAATCCTATTTCCAGAGCTTCGTGTGTGGCCAATGGTCTGGCAGCTCTGCAGTTGGGGCCACACCAGCCCCAACTTAAGGTAGCCCTGACTTAAGGTAGCTGACTGCCCTTTTCAGCGACTGTCCCTTCTTGGGGCAGCAGAAAGGCAGCTAGGAAGCCAGTGTTTCCTTCAAGCCGCATTAATGTATCTTTTCTCATGAGGTTTTGTCATAAGCCCGGTCACTGAGTACAAATTCACGGCTCCAGAAAGTAGCTTCTGGCTATTTCGTTCCTATCAGAGAGTGTGCTTTGCCTGGGAGTCATGTCTGTAGCTTAGAGACGGAAAAGCATCCTGCCCGCCTTCCCACCTGGGGCCCCGATCCTCGCTCCTACCGGGCTGATGCGTGTATCCGTCATCTCGGGACTTGAAGGATGAAAACCCTCATCCCTCCCAGCTGTTCCCCACTGTCAGCAGCCTAAGAAGGGGTGCGGAGGGCAGAGATAAAAAAGGAGCACCCCTCCCTTGACCTGAATTCAGGCTGTATCGCTAATCTGTCTTCCCAGGCTCTCAACACCCTCACCAGCTGGCCTCGCTCCAGCTCCACAGAGCAGCCCAGGGATCAAGAGCCCTCTATAGGTTTTCCCTTTCTGCTTACAGTAAACTTCAAACACCTCTGCACAGTCTACCAGGCCTCCTGGTAGGGAGGGACTTCACCCCTGCTCCCCTTCCACGCCATTGCATTCTCCCTCTTCCCTCTCCCTCCCACCGTCCCCAGCCCCGCTGGCTCCTCCACGGGCACCAACCACACAAAGCCACTTTGCACAAGTTACCAGGATAAAACTCTCTACGATGTCAACTCTGCTCTCTGTTAGCGTGAAAACACTTTTGGGTACAGTAGGTAAGTCTTACTGATATGCATGTATGTATGTATGTATGTATTTGACAGAGAGAGCATCCTTGAGAGATTACAAGTAGGCAGACAGGCAGGCAGAGGGAGAGGAGGAAGCAGGCTCCCCGCTGAGCAGGGAGCCCAACATGGGACTTGATCCCAGGACCCAGGGATCATGACCTGAGCCGAAGGCAGACGCTTAACCGACTGAGCCACCCAGGCGCCTCACGTTTTACTGATTTCTTTTCTTCCACCGTGTTTGGTCCACTTGCACGGTGATGGGTCATCTCTTAAACAGGTGCCGTCTCTAAGTTCAGAACACGAGTGGAAAACTCTCTGTAGAAAACGGCTCCGAAAATCTCTTGAAATGCCTCTGAAGTACGAGGTTCACAGTTTTTGCTGTATAGGTAAGTGTTCTCCATCATGATTATGCCCACAGAGGATGAAAGTCCCCAAGACACACAGAGAAAGAAATAGAACAAAGGACTGGGAGCAGATACGGGAACATGCAAACCACTCTGTTTTAAAGATGGATGTCAAACCCTTCGTTGTCAAAGAGACACGGTGGTGAGCCCCCAGCCTTCTAGCCTGCTGTAAGATTTACCCCCTCTCTGTCTACTGCTCAGCCTCTGTGACCTTACCACCTATTCACAGATTTCCTGCAGGGAGGGTTATGTGAGATTAGAGGGTAAGACCTCACCTTGGCTTAGGTATCAACCCCAGCAAGTCGGTGCCCTTGTAATGGGATCCTCTTGTCTACAGAAGATGCTCAACACGTGTCAGACAGGAAGCATGGACCCAAAGTCATTATTTCCGAAACGAGGTAACAGACCAAAGTGCAGACCAAAGTGCAGATTTTCAAAGAAATGCCCAAAAAGGTGTTCGAGAATTCTTGAAGCCTTGCGACCACATCAAGGACCTGAAGAGGCAGGAGAAGGGAGGAGCTGGAAGAGTGGGGGCATCAAAGGATTTCTGGGCTGATCAAGGAAAAATGGTCTCAAGATGGCAGAAGAACAGGAAAGTTTTATTTGGAGGACGCTGTGACAGCTTGCATTCTGGAAAAGTCTCGCAGCACGGGATGGTCCAGAGGCCACTTCCATCCTTCGGAGCTCTCTGCCCCTGGAGACCCCACCTCACCTGACACATGAGCTTCCTCTTCCAAGGATCACTTTCCTCTTCTCCTCCCCCGGGGGGTGTGTGTTGGGTGGCAGCTGGAGACTGCTTATGTCCATAGACACTCAACAAGACATCAACTCAACTCAACACATTCTCCTAATATAAAATGTGGGGAAAATGAAAATGGTGCATCTAGGCCTCAATAGTAAAGCCACTGATCTGTAGAATAAGAGAATCCTAGAAGGATTCCCACTGAGATCATGAACAAGGTGAGAATGTCCACCATTTCCCTTAATATTTAACCATGTTCTTGAGACACTGGTCAGGGCAGTTAGACTAAAAGAAACGATTAAAGGCATAAAAACGGGGAATCAAAAAAAAAAAAACTGTCTCCATTTGCGGAGGACCTAATCATACAGCCAGTGAGCCGATGACAAATGAACTTCAATTCGAGAAGGAACCAGCAAGATAGCAACCTGAAATTAACACGCAGAAATCGATAACAGTTACATAAACATGTAATAACTAGGTAGAAGATAAATGAGTCCATGAACCTCATTTATAGTAGTTACAAGGTAGGTATATATTTAAGGATAAATATAAGGAGAAATGTTCACAGCTGATACGCACAAGACTATAAAACACCCCTAAAGACAAAGCCAACTTGAATACCTATGTTCTCTCTCGTTCCGGCCAAGATATCACAACAGTATTTTAATTCTCTTGTCTAATGTGGTCTCGGTAAAAATTTTTATGAATTTTTTTGGAGTGACAAACTGACATTGGATTTTATATAGAAAATCAACACACAGGATAGCCAAGAAACTCCTGAAGAGTAAGACTAAAGAGGAGATGAGACACACCATGTGGTTTCGTTCGTTTGTTTTTAAAAGGAGCCCTCAGGGCTGGCAAATGAACAGCCAAACCAATGGGTGAAATAAGTTCAGAATACACCTAACACCTATCATTACCTAATACATGGCTCAGGGAGTATTTCAAAACATGGTGGCAAAAATTCCTCTTTATAAAAAATGGTGTTCTCTTCCGTGAAGAGTTATTGAAAGAAAGAGATATGATTAGGTCCATTCATCACACCACACCCAGGAAAAACTTCCAGATGGATCAGAACTAAATGCTAAATAAATAAACAGAAAAAGGAAAGAAAATGGAATTAGAAGTGGATGGTTCTATCATCTGAGTCTAGCAAAAACCTCTCCAACTATGCCTGAGGCAGATGGCGGAATGCACAGAGAAAGCAGCCCTCCAGGCAAAGACCGGCTCCCCGCCCCTGACTCTCCAGATAAATCTGTTGCTCCCAAGACCCCAGCGGTTCCCGAGAGAGCTAAAATAGAAGCTGGCTTCCAAGGATGGCAATTATTCTCAAATGCCAGGCGAGGCACAAAACCTTTACAAGCTGATCTGCAGTAAGCACACCCAGCAGCCCCAGTGTGGACAAAGAACTGCGTTTTTCTTCTCCTAAAACTAAGGCAGGACTGGACTAGTGAATTAGTTGCAGCGCGTTCGTCCAGAGACCCACAGCAAGAAAGAGCCATTTGCTGCTGGCCTAAACATTTTCTGGATCCAGTTTTGTAATTAAAATTCAATCTATAACAGATGCCTAGCTGGCTCAGTCGGTAGAACATGTGACTCTTGATCTCAGGGTCGTGAGTTCAAGCCCCACATTGGGCATAGAGCTTACTTAAAAATATAAAAAATAAGGTAAAAAAAAATTCGATCTGTAGTTATGATTTTTGCAAAGGCCATACAGGAATAGGAAAAAAAAACCCAATGTTTCCCCTACAGTATGTACATTTATTATTCATTTTAAAATGCTTTTTTCTTGTATAAATTGTAACAGTGGGATCTTAGTCATGTATGAATAGAGGTGGTTCAAAGCAGTTTCCCTTTTCTGAGCCCAGAGACTGGCCAAAATACAAGAGCAAATAAAATATAAAAAGAGAAAAACATAGTTTAGGTTTTTCTTTTTTTCTTCCAAGGCAAAAGCCAAAGCTCTAGGTGCACTGAGTCTACATTTGCAAAGCCAACCCCCCGGGGAGGGGGGGCGCGGGGAGGGCGGGGGCAGTCTCAGTGAATGACTGGAATGGAATTTCTACTCCAATCAGAGGCTAGAGTTACGGGCAGGTAACAGGTGTATTCTCTCCTCTCTGCAGGAACCAGGCAAAGTCACTGAATTTTCATCACTAAACATTCTTTTTCTCCTTTTTATTTTTTTTTAAGATTTTATTTATTTAATTGACAGAGAAAGAGACAGAGAGGGAACACAAGCAGGAGGAGTGGGAGAGGGAGAAGCAGGCTCCCCGCCAAGCAGGGAGCCTGATGTGGGCCTCGATCCCAGGACCCAGGGATCATAACCTGAGCGGAAGGCAGACGCTTAATGGCTGAGCCACCCAGGCGCCCTTTTTTCCCTGTCTTTTTAAAAATTATTACTTGATTTTTATCTTTTTCTTTACCCCTAGACTTTCTGATCAGACCAAACTCACTCAATGTTTTATAACCAGGAAAACAAGCAGATTTTTTTTTCCTCTCTGCAAAAACCTTGTTACCATGGTTGTCTGGGCTAAATGGAAGACAGAGAGAAAAACGAGAGAGACTCCTCTACTCAATTATCTTATGGACCCATTTTGTCTCCAATTACCTATATCTTGTATTAAAGTTTCCGTGGATTCGCACTGTCCTTTCGTGAAATGTTAATCCTACCTTTGAAGACAATATTATTAAATCACCCTTCCATTAAGATAAAGAAATGGCCCTGGAGTCTTTATTTCTCTCTACTCATTTTCTGTTCAAACTGCCTTGAAAAGCCCAGGTTGCCTTTAACAGGCCACGGAGGCTCCAGTGCGAATCGGAGCATTTCACAAATCTTCACGGGCTGACGGACGCCTCATCTCGGGGGTTCAGAAATTCCAGATGCTTCTGGTCTTTTTCTGCAATGCTGTGGCGCTAACTTGCCCCATGGAGTCTTTCCCATCTTAGTAATGTCGGGTGAGTTGGTAGTTGTTCTAAAAAGAACAAAAACGTTCCTGCCACCCATGGCCAGGAGGTGTAGGATTGAAGTTTAAGTTGAAGATTAAGTTGCATCATCCCCAAGTCCCAAAGGGTCGATCCGCAAGCAGGGAGTTGGGAGGGGTGGGGGGAGAGGGGAGGTTTGTTGAATTCTCGTATCATTCCCCCGTTTTCTATGGTGTTGCAGATTTTCATTCCTCCGTGCTTCCTTTAACCCCAAGTTCCCTTCTGGTTGGATGTATTGGTGTCGTGATGTCCGTCTGGAAGGTTCTTCTGTGCCCCTCTGCTGTGCTGAGTGTTCCTACTCGGGTCTCCACGGTGACCCAGGCAGCCCCCCGCTGTGGGCACTGCCTGCCTACCGTGTGTTAATTAGTTACCGTGGCCCAGCCCCTCACCCTACAAACTTCTGGAGGAATGGGCTTGGTGTCATTTCGATTGCAGGCATATTCAGTGTTTTGGACAATCCCTGTCACACAGCAGCCACTAACTATATGTCTGAAAGGAGAGGAGCAGAAAATAGCTGAAAATCTCTGCTGTTTTATGGTACTTATGGGTAAAAGGCCATTATTTCTCATTTAAGATGTGTGAAATGTCGGGCTCCGGCTCCGCTGTATTTATGGTTCAGAGACCATCGGTAGAAGTTTATAATGATTTATTAAATCTGCCTCTCCCACTTGGTCGTGATTCATCGCCCCTTACCCGGGAGCTCCGTGCCCCTCGGAGGTGGGAGGAAAGCCGTCCTGGAAATGGACCAGCTGTCTCAGAGGCTGGGGTCTTTCCTTCCCTCACCTGGATGAGGCTGCTGGATCAGAAAACCACTTCAGGGCCCACTGGCCACACAACGTTCAAGTGTCTACATTGACTAGAATGAGCGCCATGGTCTGGAGAATATTTGTGGCTCCTTCTCAAATCCTAACCCTTAAAAGGATGATTTTAGGGGATGGGGCATTTGGGAAGCAATTAGATCATGGTAGAGGGGGAACCCAGAAAGCCCCCTGGCCACATGAAGAGACAGTGAGAAGACAACCGTCAACAAGGACGGGCGCCCACCAGATGCCAGATCTGCCGGCACCTTGATCTTGGACTTTCTAACCTCCAGAACTGTGAGCAATACACTTGTCTTGTTTACTAGCTGCCTACTTTATGGTATTTCGTTAGAGTGGCCCAAACAGACAGAGGCAACGGGCTCGTGAAAAGTTGTGGGGAAGAGGCCTTCTTTACTAGAGTAATTAATGTCACTTGCTGCAACTCAGACATTCTGGAGTCTTCTTGACTTCAAATAGTGAGGTTTTAGTTCGCCTCCAAGTCCAGTGCGACCAGGCAGCTCACTTCCATGTCATGGTTGGGTCACTGGAGCCCTGGATGGGGGAAGAGAGGAGAAGCCGTGGTCCCCGGCCACCACCGCCCTTCTAGGCATCTTGGGGAAGTCACTGGAGGTCACGCCAACCAGCAGGATGCGTTGGCCCTGGTTCAGCAGAGGGGGACCTTGTCAGGAGTGGGAGGGACATGGAGAAATCGGCGTTAATCTCACCTGGTCCCAGGAGGACACCTGAATTCAGGATGATGGAACGTTTGTGAAAAGTGTACGCTTTTTCTGTCTTTGTGTATTCGTGAACGCTGGTGTCCAACTCTTAGAATGGCTTTTTTCCTGTCTGAGGGTTGTTGGAGAATATCTTTGGAGAAAGAACAGTTGGAAGTGAAAGGCGCCACTCACCATGCTCTTTGCAGTGCTGCTGGGACGGCTGACGGTCCAGGGAG
The DNA here is from genome assembly GCA_002007465.1 of Ailurus styani. Classification (NCBI taxonomy): domain Eukaryota; kingdom Metazoa; phylum Chordata; class Mammalia; order Carnivora; family Ailuridae; genus Ailurus; species Ailurus styani. Next base: position 5,343,037 of record LNAC01000056.1, read on the forward strand.
GACACTGTCCTTTGGACACGACCCCGGTGTCCAGCAAATCCTGACTCCAAGGTTGAGTTCTGGCGGGAAAGGGCACACCTTTGACTTGGGAGTTCTGGAACTCGAGCCCACCTTCCAACACAGGAAATTAGGAAGACCACGGCTATGGGTCATTTGACAGCAGGAAGCGAACCTACTCTAAATACTGGTGTCCGTGACGCAGGCTTCCGACAGTGGCCGTTCAGCGGTCCACGGCACAAAGGACGAGCCATTCCGTGGGGGGATAAAGAGCTGGTTCAAGACCACGCCACCGACAGCCCTGTACTTACAACCATGTAGTAGGTACAAAGGTGTCTCAGTGCACAGTCAGAGCATAAAGGAAGGTTCCCAAGAGCCAGCCTCAGCGAGGGAAATTAGATTAGAATCAGTTCATTTGATAAATCCCTACTCTGTCCCTGGTTCTGGGAAGCACAGGACTTCCTGAAGCCTGACCTAAAACTGATAAGAGCCGGCATATTTCATTTGGCCATTATAATTAATATAAATGATTACTAATAAATGAGATTTTTGTAACTTAGTAATGATGTGGGAAGTTTTTTTTTTTTTTGGTACCGTGGACAATTAACCATGAAAAAAATAATTCTAGACCTCATAAGTAAAAATCAAATTAAATAATCTTATATGCTTAGGGGAATATAAAATATTCTACTCATTAGTTTTCATAATTAAGGACAAGAAACAAAAGCGTTCGATAATATAATGGTAAATAATCTTTATTTTGAGTCTACATTATGGTAAATTAGAAAGAAAATGAGGTTGAAGGAGACACATGGATCCTCAGGAAGGGTTTACGGAATACCTGGGAGTCCAGAGACCTGGGGTCCAAGAAGTCTACAGTCTACCGTAAGAGATTGTTGTGGGTTGCTCCTGCTGCAAAGCCATAGTCTAAAACTCTGGTCTCTTTGGTATCATCTAGAACTATCAGAAGGAAAGGAGAGAAAGAGAGAGATAGAGAGACAGAGACAGAGGGATAGAGATACAGAAAGAGAGAGACAGAGAGAGAGACAGAGAGAGGCTCCAGTAACTCTCTCCTGATGATGGGTACAAAGAGAAAACGTAATCTTTTCAAGTCCTCACAGAACATTTACCAATATAGACCACACTCTGGCTCACAGGAGAAGCTTCAAGTAATTTAAAAGGATTGAAATAATATGAATTCTATTCTCTGACCAAAATGGCACTGAATTAGAAATCAATAAGATGTATGAAAGATCTATGGAAAGTTCCCAGATATTTGGAAATTAAATAACACAATTCTAAAGAACCTCCCAAACCAGAAATTAGAAACAATTTCAACCTGAATAGAAATGAAAAGCAAGATGTGGAAATCTGTTTGACATCGGGAAGATCGTTAATTCGTGGCAAGTTGGTTGTAATAATGCCTCTATTAGGAAAGAAGGAAGTTCTTAAAATTTGAGAGCTCAGCTTTCGCCTTAAGAAACAGAGACTAAATATGAGGAAGAAGGATGAAATGAAAAAGCAGGCAGAAAAAAGTAAATAATAAAGATCAGAATATGAACCAATAAAATTGGGAAGGAAAAGCAAACAGAGAAAAAAAATCAATGAAACATAAAGCTGACTCTTTGAGAACATAAGCAAGAGGGAAAGTCCTCAGATGATAAACAAAATGGAAAGTCCTTAGTTGGACAGATGAGGATGAGAAGGAGGGAAGACACGTGTTACCAGTGTGAGCAAGTAGAGAAGTGATCTTCCAGCAGTTTCCACAGATAGCAAGGGAATCAGCAGGACAAGTTTATACACTCGACAACTTAGTTGGAATAAGTTCCTTGAAAGATAAACTATCAAAGCATGGTCAAAAAGACACAGAGACACTAAATATCCCTGTGTCTATTGAAGAAATAGGATATGTACTTAAGGTCATCCCGTGAAGTGAATTCCAGGCTCAGAGAGCTTCACTGAGGAATTCTACCGAATATGTTAAAAAGAAATTATAGGGATTCTGTTCAACCTCTGCTAGAAGATTGAAGAGATTAACTCATGAGATGAGGGCAGCATTATCCTTATACCAAAACCTGCCACAAACATTCTGAAAACAAAAAATGTATCCTAAGAGCTCATGGAAACAGAAAGATTTAAACAAAGTTTGGTAAACTGGGAGAAGACCAGAATGGCTGCTGGGTCTTGGCCACAGGAGATAATAATGTCGAGTAATTTTGCACAGAGTTGGGTTTCGTACCAGGGGGGAGATGAGGAAGAAAGTTTGTGTGGAAGAGCTGACTATGAGAAGGGCTTACCCATGAGCACCCGTTAAGGTAAAAAATTACCTGCCGTCACTCTTGGCCCTCAGAGACACACAACACGGGTGGAGATTGCTGCTTTCTTAATGTAAGCCTGCATTTCACAGAAGCTTCCCTTCTGGTCATATCTCACCTAAAAAATTGAGCTCTTTGTCCACATTAAGCACGATCACCATAAAGCCGCATCTATCCATGAGCATCTGTCTTCATTTGTTTGGGCTCCGGAAACTGAAGAGCAGACACTTCCTTTTCACAGTTCTGGAGGCTGGAGATCCAAGACTGGGGGCCCACCGATTCCGTGTTGGTGGAAGCCGCGTCCTGGCTCTTGTGTGCTCAGGTGTGTCCTCATGGGCAGGGGGGTGAGGGGGGCTCTCCGGGGTCCCCCTTCCTGGGCCTCGGACGTGGTGTGGGCTTCCCTGAGCTTATTTGGGTCGTAGTGACCGCCGGCCCTCCGACAGAGACCTCAGGAAATCCCAGTCACTCATTCGGATGTTTCTGCTGCCATTGTGCCCCCTCGGCCAACACTCATGCGTCTGCCGCGGGGAGGGGACAAAACAGAATGCGCGATCGAGTGAGGCACGAGCTGGTGTGAGGGATAGAGGAGGTGGCAGGAACAAGCCACAGGGATGTGGTGTCTTCCCCATCAGCCTCGGGTCCTACAAGCCCCAGAAGCCAGATGTGTGACCACCACCCTCAGTGCGTGGACACGGGCTCCAATCTCTCCCTTGCAGACTGGCGACGCTGGTCCCTCCTTCGGAAACCATTTTTCCCTATTTTATTTCTCAAATAGCTAATACATCAGGGGCACCTGGGGGGCTCCGTCAGTGAAGCGTCTGCCTTCCGCTCAGGTCATGATCCCGGGGTCCTGGGATCGAGCCCCGCCTCGGGCTCCCTGCTCCATGGGGAGCCTGCTTCTCCCTCTCCCACTGCTACTCCCCTGCTTATGCTCTCTCTCTCTCTCTCTGACAAATAAATACAATCTTTAAAAATAATGTAGATAAAAAATAAAAAAAATAGCTTATACATCAATACACATTTAGGTAGAAAAAAGAGAAAACCTAGAAAGTGCAGATTAGGGAAGAAAACGAAAACCCGTGAAGTCCTACCAGCCCGGGAAAAGACAGATCGACATCAGTGATCTTTCCAATACGGTGCCCTCAGTTACGAAACCCGGGGTGTGTACAAGCAACATTTTGAGCAGTATCACAAATCCAGAAAAACCAAAGTGCTTTCTCTGTGCCCCAACGGACGACGCGAGAGACCTGTGTGTTTTGCAGACTGACTCCCGGCCGGCAGGGGAGGAATACTTGTCACGGGCAAGCTCCTTCGTACCCCCCGGAAGCCCCCTTCCAGCACAAGACGCCAGGGCTCTGCTCCCCTCCGCCCAGCTGCACAGGACACCCGTCGTTAGTCACAGAGGCGCCTTACTGATAAGTCCCCTGGATGGAAATCAATAATCCATGAGCACAGTGGATTCTCCACGCCCTCTACATGGGGGTGACCAGTCATTGTTTGAGATGGTCTCCGTCGGACACCTTCAGACCCTGAAAACTGACCACGTCCAGGAGGCCACTTGCCGTGGACACAGCGACGCGGCCGGGCCAGTTTGGAGGTAAGGGATGTTGGTTACACCTCAAACGGCCAATGTGTCCACGACGTGTTTTCAAAGAAACGGACTCACAAAACCACCTCCTTTACAAATGGGTTAGCAGGTGGCTGCAATTTCTCACACCCTGATGTTTCCACTTTTTCTTCCTTTTTGGCAGCTTTATGACAAAACGGCTAATGCACAAATATTTAAGGCCGCTCGCTCTCCCACGCCCATTTTCTCCATTGTCTCCATCAGAGAAAGTTCTAATCAGAAATGTAAGCACTATCTACCAGAAACCCAATAAGCAAAATAACGAATGCATTTCCTTTTTTTTTTAAAGAAAAAAATGTATATCTAAATAGATCACTTGTGGAAAATTATGAGCAAGGACAGATTATGATTTCATATTGTGGAATTGTGCAATTTTCCCCTGCTAGGGCCCGAGCTATCATTATAATCAGAATTCTTCTTCTTGAAAAACAGATGAAATTTCAAAGTTTCTAAATGGTGCAAGATGGAAGCAGAGAAGCAGCTAATGGAAGAAGTTAATGGGAATTTGGTGAGCGGATAACACGGAGTAATTACAACGGGAGACGAGATGTGCCATCACTCGGTAACTTCTCTCCGGTGGAGACAGGGTGGGATTGGAGTTGGTGTTTGCAGAAATTGTTTTAAGAGTTAAATGGCATGAACTGCTCCATCTACACACCTGTACACGGCAGGAATGAGCAGCTCCCCAGCCCCTATGAGGTGGGACATATTCGAGCAAATTAAATTTTCTAGATGGGAACATGAGCCAAAGCCCACGGCCACCCCTCTCTGCACCCCTGTCTCAGCAGATCCCGGCAGTGGCCTGGCTGAGACGTCCTTGTTGCTAGGGCTGCCTGCTCTCAACTGTGGGGTATGACACTCCTCTTCAGCCAAGAGACGGCCCCCTACCCCCTACCCACAAGACTTCCCTGCCCTGGCCTCAGATTTCAACATCCCCAAGCGATGGCTCGACCTTGAGTTACCTTCTCATGGCCCCAGAATGGATGAGCAAGGGCATTCACAAAGAATTTTCTCCTGTTCTGAAGAATGGAATGGCATTGAGCCTACCCATAGCGTTGATGTTATAGCTGATATTCCCAAATATGCACATTTTGAGATGTTAATGAAAGATACCTTCTCTTACACTCATGGATAACCCTAACAGTAATAGTCTCAGTGTAACTGCATTTTTGTTCACATATGAAAGTCTTGCTCCTGAGTAACTAATTGGAAAGCTAAATTTGTCAATCCAACCCTAAGCTAAAAGTTACGTGGGGGCTCCTGGGTGGCTCAGATGTTTGGGCGTTGGCCTCTTGGATTCTGCTCAAGCGGTGATCTCAGGGTTGTGAGATTGAGGCCACGTCAGGGCTCTGAGCTCAGCAGGGAGTCCACTTGATTTTCTCTTCCTCTGCCCCACCCCCTGCTCTCTCTCTCTTTCTAAAATAAATAAATCTTTAAAAAAAGGAAATATTTGATTGTTTCCTTTTAAGAAACAAATGAGCCATCAAAATTATTAATTTGATAAGCTACAGAGTCAGTTAGATGAAGCAAAGTACTTACTTTTAAAAAATTTTTAAATAGTTACACGTGTTTGCTGGAGAAGTAATTCCCATAAAGTGATTCATTTCCGCACTCACAGGATGCTAAATAATCTTTAAAAATATCTTTTTCATCTCACAGATATTAAATTTACAGAAATAAACTTTAATTTGGCACACAAATTAAATTCTGCATTTATACTCAAAAGTTTAAACGACTATTGTATAGAAATGCACTAACATTGACAGAAGTTGACTTTTTTTTTTTTTTTAAGGAGGCTTCATGCTCAGTGTGGAGCCCAAGGGGGGCCGGAGCCCACAACCCTGAGATCAAGATCCTAGTTGAAATCGAGAGTCGGACAATTGACCGACACCCCAGAAGTGGATTTTTTGAGGAGAGGGTCTCTTTCTAAGATGGGAAAACCGGTACAAGACTCTTACATCTAAATATAAGTTCAGGAAGCACACATCTGGCCCATTTGTTCTCTTCTGCATCATCTTCCCTGTTTAGTTTTATGCATTCTTGCAATTTCCCAGCTTGAAAAAAGCATTCTAATCACGAGGTTCAGTAGGACTCAGCTGGCTCCCTAGACTCTATTACTTCTGCCATGGCAAAGTGCTGCTGTTGCCAGTGTCGGGAAATCGTGGGGAAAGGGGGTGTTCTCAAATTTCGTATCACCTTCCCTCACACCGAAGTTTCCTGACTTCCACCAGCCCTGATCTGGAAAACCCTTTAATCTCTGTCAACCGCCGGCGAGGTCCAAAAGAAGCCCTCTAGAAATGGGTGGTTTTCTTAGTACACAGAAATGGACTTCCGATGCGGTGCAATTCACTTTTGCAGACACCCGGCAGACGTCGGTGAGCTTCATGGGTGATTGAAGAGCGCTTCCTGTTGGTTGAAGATCAGAGCCTATCTGGCAGGATCCAGTAATAATGACATTAATGGTGGTTTATTTCACTCAGTGTGTGCTTACCCAGCGCTCAGCGACGCCCTGGGCCCCTAGGCACCGTCCTGATGGGAGGCTAGCTGCCGTCACGTACATGCATTCTTAAGCTTCTCTTTGCACGAATAAAATCCCTAACTTGGGTTGGCTGGGCAGAATAAACACTGCCCCTCCTGCCTCTCTTGCAACTATATGTGGTCTTGTGATTAAATTCTGGGCCATAGGACATGGAAAACAGTGCAGACATCTTTGGGATCAAAACTTAAAAGGAGCGGATGTTTCATCCTCCCCCAAGGGCTGGAATAGGGAGATACAGAGACTCATGGTCCTGAACCATTGAAACAATGACAGTATCCGAGGGATGGGTGTGCGGGCAAACAGAAAGGGCCTTCACATGCACATTTATTAAAGAATGCCTAATGTTGGGGCGCCTGGGTGGCTCAGTGGGTTAAAGCCTCTGCCTTCGGCTCAGGTCATGATCCCAGGGTCCTGGGATCGAGTCCTATGTCAGGCTCTCTGCTCATCAGGGAGCCTGCTTCCCCCTCTCTCTCTGCTTGCCTCTCTGCCTACTTGTGATCTCTCTGTCTAATAAATCAATCAATCAAAAAAAAAAAAGAATGCCTAATGTTTCCAGAAACCCAGATAAGCATGGAATAATCCTCAGTCTACGCAGCTGCGGAGCCTGGCCATAGACAGACACACTGCGTTAGCCCTGGGAGTCCGTTTCTCCAGCAAGGACTCCGGATAGGGTGGTGACAGGGAGAGATAAGAGTTTTAAAAGCTAACAATAGCACATTTCCTGTGAGAGCCAGTATTTCATTTTAACTGGCAAAGGATTTAATGCAGGAGGTGGCGAGATGATTCATCAGCACCGAGAAAAGCTTTATATTCCTGAGTAGCAAGTACAGGTCTCCGACTCAAACAGTATTCCTGGTCATAAAACTCCGCCCCTCCTCCGGCTCCCCCTCCGAAGGCCTCTTGCGTGGCAGGCGGAGTTACAACTCACCCCTGGCAACTGGGGATTGATCCCTAGATGCTGGAAGCCTTGGGCCACAGGCCCTACGTGAAAAAAGAGAAGTAGGGAGAACCAAAGCTACTTGTTTTTGCTTCGTCCGAGGACAAAGGCAGGCCTTCAGAGTTCCCTGTCCTGACGCCCTGGCCTGTTCATGAGTGGGGACTAAGCGTGGATCCATCCAGATCTGGCTCCAAGTCAGACCGAGGGCAGTCCCATGGCACACTACTCGGACAGTGTGGAATAAAAAATGGGTCTCCGTTCTGCAAGCCTGAAGTGGAGGAAAACACTCATCGCCACGTCGTACAGAAACACACCCTCCATCGTCCCGGGAGCTCGGGCTCTGAGTTAGACTGTGTGTGCTGTGGGTTGAATTAGTCCTCCCCCTCCTCCTCCTCCTGCTTCTGCTTCTGCTTCTCCTCCTCCTCCTCCTCCTCCTCCTCCTCCTCCTTCTTCTTCTTCTTCTTCTTCTTCTTCTTCTAAGTGAACAACAGAAGGACTTCTAGAATGGTTAAGATCGGCAGGTGCCCAGGTCTCTGGTCTTGAGGGTACACATGGAGACCCAAATAGGAGAAAATCCCCGAGGCAGCCCTCAAACATATCTCTAAACATTTATGGGCAGGTGTTCACATAGGTAAAATGTGGCATCCTACCTTGATGTAGGTGAGATTTCTGGTAAGATGTGATTGTTCACCATGAGACTTTTGTCTCCTGGTAATTTTAATTTAAGAAGATGCTTCTGCTGGCCTTTTATAAAATGAAATCGGCAAACCTCTGTAGCCCATGTCTGCCTATACAGGCCAAGTAAGCAGCTTAATGAAATACCAAGAGTGAATACTCAGAACACCATGAATTTTCTGAAAAGAGACATGAACTTTAACTTTGGCCCCTAACACCTGACCCGAGAATGCAGGAGTATTTTCTCAATCAACTATTGCTAATATAAGTGTGGAATAGAAAATGTAATTTTGGGCGCCTGGGTGGCTCAGTCGGTTGAAGCCGCTGCCTTCGGCTCAGGTCATGATCCCAGGGTCCTGGGATCGAGGCCCGCATCGGGCTCTCTGCTCAGCAGGGAGCCTGCTTCCTCCTCTCTCCTCTCTCTCTGCCTGCCTCTCTGCCGACTTGTAATCTCTCTCTCTGTGTCAAATAAATAAATAAAATCTTTTAAAAAAAAAAGAAAATGTAATTTTATATTATGTATTTATGTTATTAAGTGTGTGTAGGGATGTATGTTTTGACCACAAAATCTGAATTGGAGACGAGGGTAATGATACTCTTTTCTGAGTACAATTTCAAAAGAGCTGTACTCCATTCCTACCTTCAGTATTTTGTATGGAATCTGTCCTCAAATCCATAGCTTTGTTAAGACAGAAACCGAGATTCTGGGAATTCAGATATTCTTTAATTAGAATACGAAAGAGCTAAATTAAAAATCTATTCTAGGAGAAAGCACCATTGGGGATTTAAATAGGCATTTCTCTAAAGAACATATACAAATAACCAATAAGTACGTGAAAAGATGCTTAATATCGTGAGTCGTCAGGGAAACGCAAGTCAAATGCACAACGAGACAGCACCTTCCGCCCGTCGGGATGACTATGAGACAAAAGACGGGCAATAACATAAGAGCACTGGGCATGTGGGATCACTGGTGGTGGGGACAGAAATGGTACAGCCGCTTTGGAAAAATAGATTTACAGTTCCTCAAAAAGTCAAACATATGGTTACCCTATTACCCAGAAATTTCACTCCGAGGTGTTTACTTATCCAAGATCATTAGAAATATACGTCCACAAAAAGAATGGAGCAAATGTTTATGGCGCATTACTCATCACGGCCAAGAAGTAGACACGATCAGATATTCATCCACTGATGAATAGATCAACAGAAGGTGGTCTATCCCTACAACGGAAGCTCATTCCGTCGTAAAAATGAATTAGTGATTCATAGAACATGGATGAACCTCGAAAATATTATGTTAAGTGAAAGACGCCAGTTGCAAGAAGCCGCATGCTGTATGGCTCCATGTTTACGAAATGAGCCGAATGAGTTTACGAATGGGTACGCGATTTCTTTCTGGGGCGATGAAAAGTTCTGGAATTACACGGCGATGATGGCTGCACAGCCTCCTGAATGTACTAAAGATGTTGAATTGTGCACTATTTAAAAGAGTGGATTTCATAATATGTTGCTTTTATTTCCATTCAAAGAAAATTATGAGAGCATCGTGTTGGCTGTTTTCCCTTCCCTGCCCCATGCTCCTCTCTGCTACAGTTTCCTGGAATACTTCCTATATAAACTGTGTATTTCACTCATTGTCTCAGGGCTTGATTTGGAAGGAATGCAAGTTTAAACAAAATCCACCTCATTTCCAGCTAAAGGTAAAAGGGAGGTGGAGGGATCACGACGCTTCGACACTCTCCAAAGACACCTGCTCTAGGCTGCAGCTTCTGGGACCCTCCACCTGCGTGTCCTCAAGATTGCTAGCCGCCACCTTTCCAACGGTGGCCTCACACCTCCCTTTGGAAAGCTGGGGTTCTTAACCTCCCCATTGCTTTGGTGAACCTTGAAAGCATTCCTTGACGCTTCATTGACCGTGTCTCCAGTTTGTATGGAAATACGCATAACTATATACAGTTAATAATGTAAATACATAGTATAAAATTACAGCTACATTATTTTTACGTTTTTTACAAATAATAATAATATTATTTACAAATACAAATTTTAAAAGTAGTATCGCACCATTCCATCATGACTTTAGGGATACAGCATTATAAATACGTTTGAGTTGCTTAGAAATGCCTTGTCTCTCTCCCGTTCTAAGATCTTCACGATTGCAAAATTGGTGCTAGTCATTTTTAGTAGCCCTGTGGCCTGAGAGCTTAAACACATCATTCACAATTTGAAATCAAAGTATCCATAAAGGAGAGATTTCAAATTCAGACTTACAATGACCGGATCTCATGCATTTTAATTTTTCATAAAGAAACAATTTATTTCATTATGATTTAATTCATTTGACCTAACAAATACTTATTCACAGGCTATGCTGACAAATTCAGAAGGACTTCATAAATCATTCATCAGTAGTCAGTTTGTCATAAATTTACCACCGCTTTCAAAACAGGCCTAAGAGCTAATTTTGTATTGCTTCTTGCAAATGATCCACAATTCATAATTACTGTTTTCTTCAAATGTGACAGGTATTTGATTCTGTAAAATGCAGTTTGCTGACCACACACACCCACACACACACACATTCCCCTACGAAAGAAAAGACCAGAGACTCTCCAAAGTCACGACATTGTTGGCCACCTATTTAAAAATACTCCAGGGGAAATAAAAGCAATTTTTCAAGAAAATATAACAAAACCCAGGAACCTGTGAGCAGAATTCCCATTGCTGATTTCAGCAAAAGGATGTTAGTTTAACTTTTATGATTGCTGCTGGTGTATGACCTAGAGTAACTTTCTGTGTGTCGAAAACAGAAATTTATTTCCGATGTTCGGATAGGTAAATCAAAGCCCTGGGAATTTTAGCACCATAAATTTCTGGTGTGGCTTTGGAATAAATGGGGTTTATTGACTTCATCCTTCCTTTCCGACTCACAAAGTCATTTACTGAGAACTGGCGTGGTAAGTAGCAATATCGGGACGTGTTCAACGCTGAGAGATGCTGTATGTGTTATCTTACTTGGAACACTTAACCTCCTTGCAAGTACGTGAAAAATAGCTGTAAAAATATTTTTCTGCCTTGTGAACTCAAAGGAAACAACTTATTTAAGCCTCAGAGACCATAACAAGTTCTTTCTTGTTAAAAATGTGGCAGTAAAACCAATATCCCTCTTTAGAGTGTGGGATGTGACTGCTAGGACGTTTTCTCCCCAGAAACCCCGTTACACAGTAATTGAGAACGATATAGAAAGAGACGGGAAAGGGCTGACAGGTGCAATTTCTGAATCCAACAATTCCACACTTTCAAGATTCGGTTCATATTCAGAGGCCATCGGATAAACTCCCAATTAATTCTTCAGACACGGAAAACAATACTCTTTCGAAACCAGATGAAAGCCTGAGAGCGCTAGCAGAGGTCAACGATCGATGTCCAGCCTGCTCATCCTCAAGCAGCCTAAAAGGCGACACACAAGCTGCGGTGGTCCATTGCTTTTCCTTCGAAATGGTCAGCGTTTCCAAGACAAGCACGGTTTCCTTCCAGTGGAAGAGCCCTCACAGCGTGGACTGACTTCTGGAGAGGTGTTACGGGGATCGAGGAGAACATAGGTGCAGGGACCGGATGGGGACCGGTAGCCTCTGACGAGAGCTGCCTGTACGTACAGCCTGTTTACGAAAACGGGTCCAGTGAATATATTTGAGCTTTATTGGGTGGGGTCTCTCCTCTTCCTCCGGTGGATGGTGAGTGTGACGGAGGACCTCATCGGTGCGGATCAGAAATTCCCGACGACAGGTTCAGCCTGCATTGCTGGGGAAGCTGGAACTGCCGCTAGATGAGGCCTTAGCCCTGGTTTGGTGGCTTGGCCTACGTGATTCCATTTGGGCCTGTGGGTTTCTTTCTCAACAGGACTGTGTCCCGCAGGTGGCCCCGAACCTCACGGACACGGGGACTGCATGGCTTCTCGGCATCCTGGGAGGGGGTGTCCCCAGCTCATGGCGGGCACAAGGCATCCCCTCCCGCCCGACCTGCTCGTGGAACAGCCTCGCTGTTGGTGTGGAGATTCATCCCCTCCTCCTGGGGACCGTTTCCTCGCACCATGTCCTGACGTCTGCACACGTGGATGCTATCACCGTGGACAGCACCGTGGACCGATTCCCACACTGGAGCCTAGAGACGTCCGGACAGTCCCACTTTGAATACGCCAATGCCTACAGGAACAGTTCCAATGATTTGTAGATAAAAAGTAGTTTAATTCGGGGGCACCTGGGTGGCTCAGTCAGTTGGGCATCTGCCTTCGTCTCAGGTCATGATAGCGGGGTCCTGGGATCGAGTCCCGCCTCGGGCCCCCTGTGTAGCAGGGAGCCTGCTTCTCCCTCTGCCTCTGCTGCTCCCCCTTCTTGTGTTTTCTCTCTCCCTCACTCTCTGTGTCAAATAAATAAATAAAATCTGTTTAAAAATAGCTTAATTTTTTCAACAAAGAAATGGCAATCTATGGTTTATGAAACTACAGTTTTTTAAAGATTTTATTTATTTATTTGAGATAAAGAGTGGGCACAAGCAGGGGGAGCGGGCTCCTCACTGAGCAGGGAGCCCGACGTGGGACTCGATCCCAGAACCCTGGGATCTTGACCTGAGCCGAAGGCAGAGGCTTCACCGACTACGCCACCCAGGCGTCCCCGATGTATTTTAAATATATGCATTTCTGAAATTAATTCCTTTCACACATGAAGATATTTCTCTTGTAAATATGGTACTCCCGTGATAGCTAGGGCTCTGAAAATGTGAATTCGGGGCACACGGTAGATATGTTCGCTTGGTAATGGCTCCTGATTTAGGAGAGTTGACTATCCTCACCAGCCTGCACTCTCCTTCACTCTGCTTCTGCTGGTGTAACATCAGTCACTTGCAGAGAATGAATGGCTCAGTTTGTGGTCCTCTTGAAGCCTGTCTGTGCAAAGGGTCCCTTCTGGGGCTTGCTACTCAGCCCCACCCCACGGAAGGACTTGTGGGAAAATGCCTCCCTCCGCAGTTGAAAGAACAGGTCTGCAGAAAAAGGAAAATTTCCCAGAGCTGGATCTTTCATTCTAAAGCCTAAACCCTGTTGCATGAAATGACACCCATTTTTTCCAGCTCAGACTCTCAGCTCAATGTGTCACCATAACGCCGGCTGGATTTGAATGCCCATTCTCCAAGCCTGTGACTTCCTCCGTGTCTCCAGGGCCTGGTTCGTAGCAGAACATATTTGGTCTGGGAATGGACATTCTGGGAGAGCACATAATGAAGTCTTAACTCCGTTTTGAATTTTTTCAGGCTGTTCCTAGTAAGAAAGAAAGAGGATTCAGTCTCTTTGGAGGAATTTGAATTGGTGTGACTGGCAGCAAGTAAGACAAGATAGAACTAGAAAATTGTAATTAGGGGAATGCCTACTGCAGAAAAGTTTTGTAAACTAAAAAAAGAAGGCAAGAATCTGTACAGATAATTGAGGAAATAACAAGAGTGTGATGAGGAAGGGCCTAAAATGGAAGTGTTGGAAAGGCTACCACATACAGTCGCACAGGTTGTGCACTGCTCAAATAAGGCATTAGTCACATACACGATCATATAAAAGATGTTCCCTAGTGTTGATGGGATATAATGTGAAGAGTATTCCATGGAAGCTTTGTATGGGTCAGATGAGTGCCTCTCTTAATCTTTTGCACTTCTCAGGCTAATCTTGGCTAATCTTCTCAGGTGGACTTTCTGGCTCATCTCAGCAACTGAAGGAAGGTCTATCATAGCACAGATGGTTCAAAGGTGAGAAAGAATCATAAAACTGAATCCTAAAGCCAACAGGTGTGCTCTCGTAGCTTGGATTCTATTCAACATGATCAATTTTAAAACAATTTCAAGTAATAAAACATTGCTGCTTCGTATCAAGATATAGAATCCATCACATGAAAACTCTAATATTAAGGCTGGATCTCAAAAGAGCTGGTAACACAAACACGAAGATTATTAAGAACGAGGCCATGGTTCCTGATTCAGTGTTCTCAGGCAGCACAATCTTAAAAGAAACCTCTTTACTAGGAATGATGAGGGATACAGGTAGGCAAAGGGGAGGAATTACCCTGTTCTGCAGCACTGGAAGGCGCAGAGAAGTTGTTATAAGGAATATTTCTACAAACAATTTGTTTTGATGTTTTCCACCGCGGATGTAAACTCATATATTGAATTGTATGTTTCAGAGGAAGAGTCGACAGAGAGGTGGATTTTTTTTTTTTTGGCTTTTGATTTTTTTGTTTGTTTTGTTTGTTTTTCAAAAGGATCTGTGAAGCCCACAGTCCAAAGTCAGTGGTGTAGCTGCTGACATCTTTTGGGATGATGGTTGCGGTGCTGGGCGGAGCCCTGGGCCAGGCGCTGGTTGCAATGCGAGGTGCCACTGGGCGGATCAGGAGCAGAACGTGCATGAAATACCGAGAACATCCTTCAGATGCAAGGCTCCAGCACCGAACACAACAGAAACCACACACACACACACACACACACACACACACACACTAATCTTCAGGGAGCACGAAATGGGTCTTAATCAGACGAGCACTAATTCCTAAATCACACTCACGGATAGATGAACAATTAGACATAACAAAGTACAATCACTGTCATTTGAAGATAGAAAGAGAATCCCACAAGTGAATGGTGAAGGAAACAAAAACATCAAATAAACACGCAATTCCAAAGATGCAGGAATGGAGAGGGAATAAACACAGGAAAAAAGAGAGGGGGGCATCTGGGTCATTCAGTCTGTTAAGTGTCTGCCTTCGGCTCAGGTCATGATCCCTGGGTGCTGGGATCAAGCCCCAAGTTGGTCTCCCTGATCGGGGGGAGCCTGCTTCTCCCTCTCCCTCTGCCTTTCCCCCTGCTTGTGCTCTCTCACTTTCTTGCAAATAAATAAATTAAATTAAAAAAAAAAAGATAGAGAGGGGTCCCTTTCTCACAAACCGTCTTCACATCTCTCTACGTGGTCACTCAGAGTGACCCCCACCCCATCCGGGAGGCCTTTCTGACACTGGCAGCGTGTCATGTCTCTCTGGTGATCCTGAGGGACGTGCGTGCCTGCAGGGTACCATCTGCGATAGTACAGTAATTTAGTACCCTCATGTACATTTAGTCCAAATGTCTAAAGAAAGAAGGGAAGGAAAGATGGGAGAGAGGAAGAGTAGAAAAAAAGGGAAAAGGGGTAATAAGAGTGATTTTTACATTTTTTTTAAAGATTTGTTTATTTGACAGAGAGACAGAGTGAGAGAGGGAACATAAGCAGGGGGAGTGGGAGAGGGAGAAGCATGCATCCCGCCAAGCAGAGAGCCCGATGCAGGGCTCGATCCCAGGACTCTGAGATCATGCCCTGAGCTGAAGGCAGACGCTTAACGACTGAGCCACCCAGGCGCCCTGATATTTAGGTTTTAATCGAACAGCCAACCTAAGACAGAAAAAAGATAATAAATTGGGGGCCTGATAATTAGCATAAATACGGCGGCCCATGAGACAAACAGACTTGCGACTCATGGTGGCTTTGATATCACAGTCCCATGGGTGTTCAGCAAAGTACACCTCTCCCCTTAAAACCTCATTTCTGAAAGTAATTGTGGCTGGATGGTAAATTATTTGGATCAGCGGGTTTTGGTAAACAGGCTTGTTCCAAGCTGATACACCAGAAAAGCCATTTCTAAAGACAATTAAAAATGAATTGTTTTTCGTGCATCAAGAAACACATCGGTGGAGGTCTATCAGGGACCCAGGTGAGTGGTATGTATAACCAGAGCTCGGGTGACCGCCCCCCCCAAGATGTCCCCACCATGAAATTTTGGTCCTTTGAGGCCACACAGAGCAAAATGAAATGAAGGATTCCTGGCCTGTATCAAAACAAATCTTTTTTTTTTTCTTTTGTTGGACAATTAAGAATGTTTGGACATCCTGTGCTTTCAAAGAGGCAATACAGATGCAAAAAAGAAGAGACTAAAGACCGGTTTCATAAATTAGAGATTTATTTTGAACCCTTTTTTTTAGAAAAGATTGTATTTATGTACTTGCCAGAGGAAGAGAGAGAGAGCACAAGCAGGGGGAACGGCAGGCAGAGGCAGAGGGAGCCTGACATGGTACTCGATTCCAGGACCTTGGGACCATGACCTGAGCCAAAGGCAGCTTCTTAACCCGCTGAGCCCCCCAGGTGCCCCTGTACCCCTTTTATAAGCCAGGAAAAAGTGAAATCCAAGATTATTGTTGTGATGGCTGGTTTGGGAACCCTGAATGAACAGTTAGTGACTCCAAGTGGTTGGGGGGCTGGACTGGGCTGGGCAGGTGGGGGGAGGGGGGTGCCACCGACTCAGAAGAGCTGGCAGGTAGCACAGGTGAACAGGATGGCCAGGGAAAGTGGCCCTCTGGAGAGCTCACTCGCCCTCCGTCAGATACAACCACAGTGTTTTCTGGGTGTGCCAGGTTTTCTCACAAAGCTATTAATTTTCTTTTTTTTTTAATTTTTATTTATTTATTTATTTATTTAAAAGATTTTATTTATTTATTTCACAGAGGGAGAGAGATCACAAGGAGGCAGAGAGGCAGGCAGAGAGAGAGGGGGGAAACAGGCTCCCCGCTGAGCAGGGAGCCCGATGCGGGCCTCGATCCCAGGACGCTAAGATCATGACCTGAGCCGAAAGCAGAGGCTTTAACCCACTGAGCCACCCAGGCGCCCAAGCTATTAATTTTCTATAGCTGCATCCCAAGTTGCCATGAACTTGGTGGGTTAAAGTCCCCATTTTGTTCTCTCCTGCTTCCCTGGGTCAGAAGCCTAGGTGGGTTCCCCTGGGTTCTCTACTGTGGGTCTCACATGGCAGAAGTCAAGGTGTTGGCAGAGGGAGTCTCCTTGCTGAGGTCAGCTTCCCACCTCGTCCAGAAAGTTGCTGGCATTGATCTTCTTCTGTGTTTCTAGTGAGCTCTGCATCTTCACATCAGCAACCACACACCGAGTCCTTGTTTCAGATCTCCCTGACTCCCTCTTCCTTGCTGGGCCAGGAGAAATCTCTGTTTCTAAGGTCTCGGTGATTGGTTGGGGTCCCCCCTGGAGAACTCAGGATCATCTCCCTATTATTTTAAGAGCAACTGACTAGTAACCTGAATCTCATCTGCGAGGTCTCTCTTGTCGTATAAGGTAACAAATTCACATGTGAAACATCAAAGGTAAAGGACCTAGGGACTGAAATTCTGCCTACCGTAATGAGATATTAGATATCTACATTTTATATAAAATTTCTGAATTTTTCATTATTAATAACTAATCAACACTTTGTTTTCATATATTTTTTGTTGCTGTTGTTAGCCAAAGACTGTACTTCTTGGGTCCATCCACATGCTTCTCAAATACAGCCTTTGCTTCAAAATATCATGGACACCAGTAGAAAACTAAATACAAATACCAACTGGGCTGCTAAAATCAGATGTCCGTACTCAGTTCTATGGGGCTGTGTTGCCTCCAGGGACATAAGACAGAACAGCTCTGCTTCTCAGCAGCAGGGATCGTGGCTCCATAGAGTCATTCAGGGACCCAGGCCCTTTTCAGTTTGGGGATCTGCTGTGCTCTTAGGAATCATGGTCTTTGATAAGCAACCAATGAATGAGACAGAGACAGTGTGGAGATGTCAAACATGCTTTTACGTGCTTCAGCCCAAAAGCATCACACATGACCACTGCTCAGGTCCGTTGGCAAGAACTAGTTCTCTGGTTTCCGTGAGGGCGGGCAGTCTGGAGAAATGTGATCTGCAGTGTACTCAAGAAGAGGGAAATGCAGATATTCGTGAGCTTGGAAAGAATCTGCCACAAAGATAAACGAGGCAATCTGAAATGTGCTTTCATTGCTATAAAAAATGTATAGCTTCAGCATGATTAAAAATCCTCATGAAAATAACGGACTGTGGGAAAGACATTCATGGATTTCAAAATCCAGTTTGAGAAGCACTTTGGATTAAAAGATATTTGGCCAAATATTCTTATCCACAAAACCTTTTTGCGTGTTTGTAACATATAAATTGATTAACACAATGATTTATTGAAACACATCTCCTCCGAAGCCTGGAAGCACCCCAGGAGAAAAAGGTGGCTGTTGTCACAGACAGAACATTCTAGGGAAAGAGCAGAGGAAGCAGGTGCTACGGTAGCCTCCTGGCTGTCCGCACAATTTCCCTTCTTTCCCACTTCTGCAACTGCAATTAGAGGTATTTGGTGAGACGAGAAATGGGCTCAGATAATAGACTTCACTCCATAGCCTCTGTTGCAGCCAGGTTTGGATGTGTGGCTGAGAGCTGGCCAAGGGAATATAAGTGGACTTAATTTGGTGGGATTTTGAGGAAGGCTTCTGAAACTGGGTGACCCAGCTGGAGGACGCGCTATGGACAGCCAAGCCACAGGGCAGAGTGGGAGATTATAAAACAATTTGCTGCCCATGCTGTTGTTTGTGGAGAGGTATCTATTCTATCCATCTCTCCATCCATCTCTTTATCTATCTATCTATCTATCTATCTATCTATCTATCTATCTACCTACCTACATACCTATCATCTGTCTATATCTATCTTCTATCCAGCCCACCAGCTGGCCATCTGCATCTATTCTGTTTACCTATCTATCTACATATCTAATATTTAACTAAACCTCCATTTTGAGACATTTATGTTGCTTTAAAAATTTTACTGCTGTGGTTATAAAAAAGCTCTGCAAATAACCTTTCCCTCCTTGTATCTACACACATGTCTGTTTTCTTAGCCTAATTCCGAAGAAACAAAATTACTTGGTTGAAAGTTATACTCAGTCATAAGCACACAGATCGCCCCAATTCTTTCCTGAAATGCGCACTTCCAGCAGAGAGGTCTGAAATGCACTTTTCCATTTTGTGAAGTTATTGACAATCTTGTTAGCATAAAAGGATATCTAGTCATTGCTTTAATCTATCTTTTATTAATTACTATTGAATTTGAACCTTAAATAATGCAGCCTTTGGCCATTTGCAGCTCATGCTTCATAGATTTCCTATTCATTGTAGCTTGTGATTTATATTTCATTTTTTAAAATTGTGGGATGTGGGCGCCTGGGTGGCTCAGTGGGTTAAAGCCTCTGTCTTCAGCTCAGGTCATGATCTCAGGGTCCTGGGATCGAGGCCCGCATCGGGCTCCCTGCTCAGTGGGGAGCCTGCTTCCTCCTCTCTCTGTCTGCCTGCCTCTCTGCCTTCTTGTGACCTCTCTCCCTCTGTGAAATAAATAAACAAAACCTAAAAAAAATAAATAAATAAAATTGTGGGATGTATTTTAAATGGCAGAGTTCATCTTCCAATTGCATTCAGGTCCCCATCAACCATGCTATGAGCTGGGTGTGGGCATCGCAGCAACATACGTCACAGAAAGATGTGTGGCCAGCGTGTAAGCGGGAGGAGGGAACAAGACATACGGCAATCCTTGGTCATGTCCTTGCTGTATAGGGCTGGGAATCTGCATGAAGATGGCCCAGGGTGAGGGAGGAGCTGCTGACCAGGGGACAGGAAGCAGCTTCCATCCCTGCTAGACTCTGACCTGAGCAAGTCACCTTGTGAGCCCTGCTTCCCGAATCAGAAACAGGGGTGACGAGACCTCCCCTGCTTAATTCACCACAGTTACGACCAGACGATGAAACCAGAAAGCCGGTGCGGGTAACAAAACGTCCAAGATAGCCCTGTCTTACCATAAGGAATCATCCCAAGAAATTAAAGATCCTTAAGGTTCTAGCAAATAAGAAAATGAATATAAACCAGTTTTGAAGGTATGAGCTGTTTAATATAAATGTATGGGGTTGTGATTGAATTTTTACCTCTCCTAAGGGACTGTCCTAAATGTCAAGCTGAAAGAACACATTGGCAACACATTTGCAAATCTTAAATTTTTTACATCTGATAGGCTCGTCTTTAGAGGCAAAATTTCTCCAAAGATTGAGTGACTTCAAAACACCCAGGCAGTGAGATTTCTTGTTTGTGGCAGAGTCCTCTCTCGCCCCTGGGGAAATCCTTCCTGAAGGGCAGAATGAGGTTCCAGAGTTTCACAGGGACCTCTGTGTGGCCTGCCATCTCCCATGAGGAAACATTTGAATCCAAGAGACTTCCCAAAGTCCGAGCGCACCAACTGTCCTAGAGTAATTCTGCTAGGATCCATAAAGTGGTTTTAAAAACAAATACCCACTAGATAGAACCTACTTAGGTTGCTTGGTCTTCCCCATAACATGGTGTTTCAAGGTCAAGTGCTCTATATGGGAAGAAGTGTGAGGAGCCAGACTCCTAACACCTGATTCTGGAAACTAGTGTAGTTTCACTGTTAGTAAATTGTCTTTGCCTGGCAAGCCCAGAGCATGCCAACATTCAATGGAGGAGACACAGACTGTACCTTCCAGGGAAAGAAATGCCAAGGAGTTTATGATCACCTTTAATTTACCATGCAGAGAGAGGGCTTTTTTCCCTTCATTTACTCCCTCATTTGTGTGGACTTGTTCAGTGAACAACCTGAACAGCTGTGCACAGCAGCCTTGACCAGGAGAGTTCCCCAAATGTGCATTCTTTGCAAATTATTTCTCCCAGATCGATCAAGATTAGGAAATTCTTTCAAAACAGAGTTTGCTGATTCCCCTGCTGACCCATTTTAGAGATATTTAGTGTTACCAAAATTGTTGCCCAAATGTGTGACTGTACTTTTTGTACATAGCAGATGCCCTTGGCCATCCAGGAAATTATTTCAGGCTATTTCATCTGATTATCTAGCCACTTGCCTTACCTAACCTCGTGAGTAATGACAATTCAAACTTTAGGGAAACCGGTGATGAAATGTCTTTGATGATATTGTCCAACAGGGACTTTTCAGGACTTGGCGAGAGGGTTCAGCCATACACATCCAGCAGCAGGAGTCAGGCACAGAGCAGACCGAAGCCTTCCTCCTGACCAGAAAGGAACGGCCCTGGGTCCCAGCTCCCTCTTTCCAAACCCCTAAAGAAGACAATTCATCAGATCATCCCATAAAACTTGATTTTTCCTCTTCACCTAAAATGAGAGCAAATGGCCTCGCCGCAGGTGATATTGGACTAAATTAGTCTGAACCACTGAGCCGAGAGCATTCTAAAATTACAATGAATTAGGACCTTTGTATGAAAGGCCTGGGGTGAAGAGGAGGGTAGAATTCATTGACTTGATTTGATGTATACTTTGTTCATCTAATCTCCGAATGTAAGGGTGAAATCTAGCAGCAGATTATTGCCAAATTGTATAAGAAGGTCTAAAGAGAACTTGACCAAATTGTTCTGGGAAGAATGGCCCCTTCAGAGTTTCCTGCAGCCTGAGCCACCCCCCGACCCCGGCATCTCCCTCCTGGCTCACACCTGCTGCCACCCCCGTGTTACTGGGGGTAACACGGTTTAGGAGGACTGACCATGGCCCCAGGCATCAATGGTCGCTGGGACTGCCCTTGCCTGCAGGCTAAGTTAGGGCATGGAGATGACCGTAGGGACCTTCACGCGGCCAAACCGGCTCAGTTTCAGAAGCCCCCTGGACGTCTCCCGTGGTGCGGGAAAGGGAGGCAGAGTGTGGAGGCTGAAGATTTTGGCAGGATGTGGCCCTGAAGGATGAGGACCAGGCGGTGGGGCAGAGCTGGGGAAAGCTCAGCTGAGGATCAGGGGGGAATCCAGCCCACCCTGCCAGGGGGCTGTTTGGGTGCACTTTGAGCACTCACGAGAACTGTTCACCTCTTCTCTTAAAACAGACTGAGAAGGGAGTTTTCTACTCAACGCCCCACGTCTGCTGCTTCATTTCTGCCCAGAGACGGCCTTCCCACGCTCCCACACTGCCCGGTCCTCTTTGCTGGGGGGTGGGAATGACGGCCCCAGCAGATGGAGAGGGAACAGCCCCTCTGCTCCCTCCAGGGTCCCACCAGACACCTGGGCCACTCTGTTTTCACATCTTAAAATCCGAGGGTCTAAAACTTTTCTTATAATTCTTGGATTCATTCATTATCTCAAATACCTTCTGTTTCCTTTAACATTTAAAATGGATTCACCGTCTGTGGTGAAACCATCCATGCCTTCCACCAGAAGCGGACGTCGTGCTGTTAGGCACCGGGCAGGACGTGGACTTTAGCGTGCATCCCACGTTTCATTGCAACCTGGTGTGTGGATTTGCAAAGGCAATTTATATGAACAAACACCAGAGATTGTCTGTGCATCCTTCTTACGAGACTCTCAATCCTAGAGCAAGCGCACCCTCCCCAGAGGGAAATAGAACCGTTGTGTGTGTGTGTGTGTGTGTGTGTGTGTGTGTGTGTGTGTGTGTGTGTGTGTGCATGCGCACATGCATGCTCTTCTGTGGGGTTTTCCCTCTGGAAAATCCCTCCATGATTGGAGGAGGGCTCTGTGGTCTCGGAGAGTTAACCCAGGCCTTCCTGGGCTCATTTGGTGCAGCTGCAGCCTTTTTGCAGGGGTAGGGGTGTTAAGAACAGCAGGAGGGAAAATGGTCCAAGCCCAAATGGTAGATGAACACATGTCCTCCTCAACAAATGCTGATCACATATTAGCTGTGAGATGCTGGTCATCTACTGACGTGTGGCAGGAAACTCCCAGCATTTCTACCAGACGGAAAATCATCATTATCCCCAGCGTTGTCTTCATGGATTCCCAGGGGTCCCGGCTCATTGAGGTTCCTCTGGGCATCTCGGGTTGCAGTCCCTGGGTCAAGGTGCCTGATAAGCCTTCCCTGTCCCCTTTACCTGTGTCCACGAGCGCCCATCTGCTGTGTCACACGCTCTCTGAGATGATACAGCACACACAGTGTCTGAGCTATATGTACCAGATGTGTGTGAACGCATGTGAGCACATGCGTGTTTATATATCTTGGTACATGTTTCTGGGTGTGTGTCTACATACAGATGTATATTTCCAGCAAACCAAGTAAGATTGTTGCTCTGACGGCCACAAGGACAGTTCGCTTCCCCAATAGCACCAGTGTCTCTGTTTCGTGCTGGTACACATTTTCATAGATAATCAGCAAAACAGGAGGAATTGTCTGATTCACGAGGACAGACCCCTTCCCGTGATGGGGCTACCAGACTGGACATCTGCCTCCTATGATCTCCAGGACTATCACCCCACAGCTCAGCCCACCCGATGCATCCGCTGGGAGGCACTCCAGAGGGTGTGGTGTTAGGGCGAAATGTGCAGATCCCGGGACCCAGTTCATCACTGGGCCAGAGTCATGGCCCTGTGGGTTGAATGTTCTGGAGTTCTCACTCTGCCATGGTCCGTGTATAACACAGGACAATGACATGGACAGGGCTTTCCATAATGTGCTCTCCAGGGGATGCTTATCTTCTGTGCATGGCCACCTGCTCTGCTCTGTGCTGAGCTCTCTCTTCCAGAAATGAGCCGCAAAGTCTGCTCACCCTGGGGGCTGGGCAGCTGTGGCTTCAGAGGCTGGAGGTGCGAGAGCAGAAGGCGGCGGAGGAGGGTGGGAAAAGGACCTGGAGAGGGTCAGATCGTGGAGGGCAGCCCGGGATTCAGGGGTCCAGCCCTGAGTCGCAGCTGGGTGTACAGCCTGCAGGTCACAACAGAGGCTGGCATCACCCAGGCAGGGGAATCCTAGCCTTGGCCTTGGTACACAGGAAGGAAATGTCCATGGCCGATTCTCTGAGGGGACCGTCCCTCCCCGTGGCATCCTGAGGCTGATCCAAGACACTGCGTGTCATCTGGCGGCACATGGGACTTGGGACACGGTGTTTGGTGGATCCGTGCAGATCAAAGCTCTCCACGGCTCCTGGGACCTGTTCCTTCCTGGATCCCAAATGGATCATTGGTCTCCTGATACTCATCAGTTTCAGAGCTCCGAGAAAAGGCACGTGACGAGAAGCCGGTGGCCAACTGGGGGGCGGGCTAGGTTCCCACGCAGGACCAGGGCCACAGCCCAGGCTTGTCCCTGACTCCTGCCACGCTCCCCTCTGCTTCTACGTCCACTTTAACACTTAATTTATGGAGGCAATTAATAGAAACCAATCAAGCGAGGCTCTGCACACAGTGCCATGTTCAACAGCAGATGTTTCCAACAGCGATTATGTTAGAATAATAACAACACGGGGGAAAACACCTGGTCATCAGGCCTGGGCCGTGCGGGCTAACGAGATGGCTGGTCTCACCGGGGCACCGCGGGCGAAAGAGCTCAGTGGCCAGGATTCGATAGAATCCTGCAGGGGGCCCACCAGCGCATCCGGCACGTGGTACGACCTTGACTCTCATCTGTTTACGTTCTTTGTGCCACTATTTCCACATATTATTGCCTCCATGTGATTCCTGTCACTCTATCACCACATTTGGACACCGGGCTGCAGTCTGGCCAGTCGGTGCTTGGCTGAAGAGAAGAGCTTCTTTGGGTTGGACACGTGGGTCTTCCACTTTTTAATCTCAGGGACCCCTCGCATCCATGAGAGTTGATCCGGAGACCTTAAGTCCCTGTGTCTCTGGGGCTCATGCTGATGAACTTAACCCCATCTGGCAAAAACGTCCCCGTGAGCAGAGCGTTCAGATAAAGCCAGGCCTGCCGGCTGGAAAGGTTCCTGCTTGCAGGAAAGAAGAAGAAAAGCCAGACTCCTCAGTAGATACCCACCACCCCCCGAGCCGCGGGCTGGGAGGCAGCAGGCTCGAGCTCCGATTCTGGGTCTGTGCTGATCTCCCGTG
Organism: Ailurus styani; assembly: GCA_002007465.1. Lineage (NCBI taxonomy): Eukaryota > Metazoa > Chordata > Mammalia > Carnivora > Ailuridae > Ailurus > Ailurus styani. Next base: position 5,367,873 of record LNAC01000056.1, read on the forward strand.
TGACCCCAGCGGGGTGCTGTCTCTCTGTCTGGGTGCTCAGCTGGACAAGCAGGTCAGCCGAGAAGCATCCCTGCTTTCCTCCAGCTGTGGGCAGTGGGTGCCCGGAGCTTCCTCGTCTGTTAGGAAGCCTGGTATCCACACGGATGCACGGGTCTGAGCAAAGGAGAACAATCTGATGTGCCAACCTAGAGGCACCTCCAAGGATGGGATACGGAGTCACAAAGCCCTGAGTGACACTGTTGGTTCAACCCTTCCTTCCCTGCTGCATGACCTTGGGCAAGCCCTTCCTGATTCCCACCCTTCAAGGGCCCAGTGTGTCCTGACGTGAGAATGCGACACCATGACTCCACTCACAGCTGGAGTCCCAGCCTGAAGCCCTGTGGGAGACAGAGGGGGCCAGAGGCATCTGCCAGCTGGAACTCAAGGTCAGGGCCTTTCCTGCTCACCGGGGGCCATGCCCCGATGGGAAACCTCCCAGCGCTGGGGGTTCTCAGGTTCCCATCATCAGGAAAGAGTTCCTTCCTTCCCCCACCCCCGACCTTGGACCTGAGCAGGGCAGGATGGAGAAGAGTGCACGGGGGGCACCGGAGAGCAGGGCAGGAGCACGTGGCCATGCTGACCGAGGGAGTGAGGCAGGGAGGCTCACGGGCCTCCTCTGCTCCTTCCAAGATTTCTCTGCATTACGCAGAAGCCATTCCAGAATGGCAGCTCTTAATTGGAGATGCCAAAGACAGAAACGAACAAAAGAGCTAATTCATACTGAAATCACAGCGGTGCTGATGGGAAGAAAGTGCTGGGAAGGTGGCCGTGCCCATCCCCGGCCAACAGGAAACGCATGTCCCGTCCCCAGTTAGGAAGGAACAATAAAAGTCCAAATCACAGGCACGGAGAAGGACAAAATCGGGCAATAACAGCCAAGCTGCCTGACGACTTATTCTCAGCCGCCTGGCTCCTGGCGGTGGGCAAAGGGAAGGAAACTCATGCCCAGAAATAGAAGAGCAGTGTTCTCTGTAGGAATTTTTGCCAAGCATTGCTAAGAGAGGAAGAAATCGCCTTAAGCCTCTTTGGATTTCTCTCTGTCTCCTTCTAAATAAAATCAGGATCAGTCTGAGAGCTTCTTGGAAGCCTGTTGTAGCCCAGTGCCGACAAGGACCCTTTCGAGAGAAGTCCGCGCAGAGACCCTGGTGAGCCCCTCTTCATCGACACCTGCGGGGGCCTGACGACGTCCCCTGTCCCACCCCCCACCCGCGACCCGGGAGCCTCTTCCCTCTCCTGGCCTGCTTCCCGGGGCGGGAAGGTCACACCCGCAGGCCAGGCGAGATGTGCTTTGAAGAGATCTTTCGACCCAAGGACTTGCCACCATGTAAAAGTCAAAACTCTTACCCAAACATCTGGTTTCCACAAACATCCGTCTGTATAACGTCTGTCGGCAAAACGAGCGAAGAAATAGGAAGAACGGCTTGTCCACTGTTTGGGGTGATGAATTTGGACATGCAGTGGACTGATGTTTACTCAAAACGCACTGAGCCCAGCAACGCGGGTTCCCGAGCCGTACGCCGCGGTGACCCTCGCACCCGCCTCGTGGGGCCGTGTGGGCAGATCGCTGGGCCGTGTCTGAAACAAGCCGAACGGAGTCTGGTACAGTGTCGCTGGGCGTGTTAGCTGTGTGTGGCTGTGACTGTTCCCTCGGATAGACCCCGGGGACAGGAACCCCCGTGGGACACGGACCCTGCCCTCAAGCGGCAGATGTGCCACCGTGCACAAGGATGGGCCGTGTGACGGGCCCCTCATACGTGCCTCTACCCAGGGACCCACAGAGGGGAGGACCCATGGGGTGCACAAAGGAGGAGCGTGGTGACCGCATGGAGTGGGGGTCCCTGAGCAAAGACCGGAAGACAGCGGGACGCCCACGGGTGCGGGGGCAGGGGCGGGTTCCGGGCAGGAAACGGCATGAGCACAGGAAGAAGAGGGGCAGACGGTCCGTCTATGCAGGGACCCACGCAGGGTCCAACATTCTTGGCGTATGGGGAGATGGAAATTTTTGTGCAGATCAGCCCTCCCTTTCTCCCCAACTCCTACACCATGTGCTCTAGGTTCAACTCGTCCCACCTCCAGCCCCAGAGGCAGGCACATGACCCAGACAAGACCGATGCTCATATTCCATTCTTTGGTCCCATAACTACTGGATCCAGAATACACACTAGACCCAATTCCATTCAAACCTGGGATTCTCCTCAACCACTTTTGGGAAGAGAAGTTTTATTTTCCTGGCTTGAACATGAAGTGACGGACACCTCTGAGCGGTTCGGGAATGCTACGTAGAAGAATACTGCATATTCTTATATAGAATAAACACAAGACAGAGGAGATCACAATGAAGGGATGGAGAGAACCCAAGTCCTGGTGAGCTGCTCCTCCAATCTGGCTTGAAGTCATCTTGGACACTTGTAGTTACTTGACCCAATCAATACGTTTTCTGTAGAGGCTTAAGCTGGGAGATCTGGGTTTCCGTGACTTGCAAACAAACAAGCAAAATGCCCCGAAAATAACTAATGAGGGAATTCAAGTCATCACACCTGCCAGATCCGACGAGCTGCCCCACCTGTCTGAACCCCATCCCCCTAAACGATGGTACTTAGCTCAAGGATGGCAATTCGATCCTATCTCCCTACAGCATCGATTCCAAGAAATATGTTCCCTTCTCTAATACCCTGGGAGGTTCAAACTTGAGGAAAGTGTAGTCACAGAGCCCTTTTGAAGCTGCTGACCATTAACCCTGGAAATGCAGCTGATCTCTCAGAGCTGATGATTTTCTCCCGGGGTGACGCGGGGGTCTAGGGTTAGGTCCCCCCCATCGTTCAGAAGATGCTCTGCTTTCAGCACTGGCAGACCAAATTTGAAAGTGCGTTGCTTCCCTTGGGGATGGGAAGGCTTGAGCATGTTGGTGTCCTTTTGGCTTCCCATTATTGCAAGTCTGGTGGATTCTGGGGGCTGAGAAACTGAATTATTGCAGGAGATACATTATCGGGTACCAGCCCTGAGGTCAGCGTGGTTCTGTCTTTATGTCTTTCCAAGGGCACAGAGCTTCTCCCCTGTTGGAGACCCATACGGGGCTCTTGGGGTTCTGGGGACTTCAATTAATTGACCAAAAACACAAGTATTAATCAAATTGAGGCCATGAGTTCATGGCATGAGCTGACTGGCAAGACACACACCTGAAGAGGGCAGTGTATAGTCATCACTTGAAAGCCCTATTTTTCAGTACTGTGAACGCTTTCAGAGACTCTTGACAAAAACAGCAGAATGTGTCTTCCTGGAGGGGTGGTGTTTTGAAAGTTGCACAAGGGCCCAGCTAGCTGATTTCTCTGATGGGTAAAGTGTAGGAATGACCTTTTGCTGCTAGCATGTAAGAATCCCCCCCTAACTGGGGTCCCAGGATGGTTCAGTGGGTTCAGGCTCTGCCTCTTGGTTTCGGTTCAGGTCTTGATCTCGGGGTCACGGGATCGAGCCCCACATTAGGCTCCACACTTAGGGAGCCTATTTAAGATTCTCTCTCTCTCCCTCTCTCCCCTTCCCCCATGTTCTCTGCCTCTCTGTCTCTCTCTCAAATACATTTTACTTTATTTATTTATTTATTTATTTATTTATTTATTTATTTATTTATGTTTTAAAAGATTTTATTTATTTTATTTAACAGTGAGAGAGGAGATACAAGCAGGAGGAGTGGGAGAAGGAGAAGCAGGCTTCCCGCCAAGCAGAGAACCTGATGTGGGGCTCGATCCCAGGACCCCGAGATCATGACCTGAGCCGAAGGCAGACGCTTAACGACTGAGCCACCCAGGCGCCCCTCCGGTTTTTTTTTTTTAAAGGAATCCCTCTAACTACATCCTGGGCCACTGCACAGGATGGAGATTCACTAACACCCAGTAATTACTCAGAGGCTCTGAAGCCGGCCGGTCACATGGCAAGTCCGGTCACTGCACTCACCAGCTGGGTGACCTCAGGGAGAAAATTAACCTCTCTGTGCCTTCATTCCCTTGTGTAGAGAGGATGACTTGTATTACCTAACTTGATGGCTGGTGAGGATCGCATGGGTCAACTCTTGGGATATGCTTATTGTAAGGGTACCTGTCACATAATAAACACCCCGTAAATGTTAGCTATGAATATGCATGAACTCCTGCGTGAGCTCCACCCCATCTTGGTGCGTTCTACAGCTTTGCACGGTGTGTGCACATAGTGGGGGCTTCTAGAATAACAGTATTCCACATGAATGAAGACTTCCATCAGGGGATCTAAGGACTTGGGTCCAAGGCTCCACCCAAGGTCCGTCCCTTTGACCCAGGCCCTTCACCTCTCTTTGAAGACTGTCACTAGAGATAGTCCAAAAAACTGGGGGGTGTCTCAGGATCACTGAATCATTCATTCATTCACATGTTCAACAAATACTCCTCGAGGACCATACGCATACCGGGCACGGTGCTGGCTCATAGGACACATCGTTGGTAAGGAACAGAACCTGGACTCCGTGGGTCCATCAGTCGGTCAGCTAGAGGTTCCACCGTGTAGCTATAAAGATAGAGATGTGCACTCGGTATAGCCAGAGACGTAACACTCACTGACATAATGGTGGTCAAGTACTGTGTGACCCCTTTATAACATATTATCTTATTTGACATTCCCCTCTCAGATTCCTCTTTGGGCTTGTTACATACACCATTTTCTAACTATGTAATGATAATCGAAGTATTTATGCTCAGATTAAGTGCAGATTTCCACCCAACAGCAAAATCATCAGAAGATATAAAGGGGACAAGACTAAATTATAGAGGAGGGGAAATTTAACTTATTTTCAGCCTCTCCCTAATCTTACAGATCTGTTAATTCCACTCAACACCTCCTATAAATCCAGACCTGGCCATATGCTGCCATGGGAAATTTGCCCAAGGCCCGAATGCAAGAAATTAAGGAGAAAAGAAAAATAAAATAAACAAGCCAATTGGGTTCTTTGGGATTTCTAGAAGCCAAGGTGTTCTTTAAAGGATTTTCAAGGATCACTTGAATTATTGGTAGTTCTGCCTTCTATCCTGGGCTAGAACAAATTTCTGTAGAAGGTACCTTTCCATTGTGCCAGCATCTTCCACTTAATGGATAAAGACCCTGAGCTCAGACAGGGGAAGTGATTTGTCCAAGGTCCAGTAGAGATGGAGCGGAGTCAGGATTTGAGCTGATGTCGACCTTCTGAAATCTTAACCGACGGGACTCACTACTTCTGCATTCTCTTTCTTTATAGTGAGCTAGAGCGGCTCCCTTTTAATTTCCACTCTGGGGATTTAAATAGCGAATCTACTCTATCTCCTGAACGATGGCCCCCGGAAGGCTTCCAGAGAGCTGTCTTGTCTCCCCCTCTTCATCTCGCCCCTGGGCCTTTTCTTCTCATCACCAGGCTACACTCCCACATGTCCTCCAGCCATCTCTCTGTGACTGTTGTCAAGGACGCTCTGCTCCCCGGACGCCCATGAGCAGAAGACACGCCAATTTCCAGCCTTGTTCCCCTGCCTAGAAAGACAGATTTCTCGGTCGGGGTGACTGAGTGAGAGCTAGCATTTGTTGCTGACTTTTAACAGAAGCCAGGGTACAAGACATGCCTCACTTTCCTCCAAAATCTACTACCAGAATCAGCCGAGGCACGACAAGAAGGAACAGATGCCCCACAAGCTTCTGGGGGTGGGGAGCGAGAGGGAGTAGTGGGGAGTGCGGAGTGGGCTTTGACCCACCAGCCCCAGCAGATGCGGAGAGGCAGAAGGATGACCCAGGGTGGCCTAAACACGTAGTTTTTCAAGAGCAGCTAGGAATCTAGATTACAAGGTGAAACTGACGATTTTTTATACGGTGGCTGCCGATTCAATTTTTTAAATGCAGAACACACACATCCGCTCTGGGTTAGACCCGGCCTGCGGTCTGTGTGTGGCCTCTGTTCTGGGACCACGTTCTGACTAACGCCAGGGAAGATCACGGGAGCCTCACGGCAGACTCTTCCTACAGTTGACCCACTGGATCTCACTACTCGCAAAAACGTCAAAGCGTCTTCACATAGATGTCGCTGTAAAGCAGCATCTCCCAAAATCTATCCTATGGAAGACTTTTTTTTTTCTTTTAACGCAAAAGTAGGACTTTTCCTCATCTTATTACATTAGGTCAAAACCCTTGTATTCTTTCAGATTCTGAGCTCTTAGCGATTGCCCACAATGCTCCTCCGCCCCCAACTTGCTCCCAGTCCTGAGATCAAAAGCCAATTTTGCTTTCCCAGTATCACAATTTACCTTTTCCCAAATTAACACTTTCTCCCTTGGCTAAACCTGCATGCACAGAATTTCCCCCATAGGCTCTCTTCCTCGGCAGAATTTCTAGGAGAGCCAGGCAGTCCTCCCAAGACTCTCCCTGGGAACTGGCCAGCCTTCCCTGCACTTGCACCGGACTGAACATCCCCCAGACCAGGGGCTTCTCTGCCTGGTGCCGTTGGAGGGCCCCGGAATCTCCCGCGCTGGCAGAAGCAGCTCACCACTCTGTGGATGGGGCCATCCATCACGGCGAGGGTGGGCGTGATAGCAACGCAAACCTCACTACAGCTGATTTCATTAAACCCTCTTGGTCTACACCGGCCCAAAGGTTTGCAGCAGAGCCAGAATGGCCCAGGAAAGTGATCAAGCAGCTGGGTTGGGTGGCCAGCAGTGTATACCTCTGAAGGTCAGGCTGGACTTTTCTGGGAAGAAAGCCCCACCTTCATGCAAGGGCAGGAGTGACCACGAAGCACACGGCTCCTGTTTGCCAAAGTGGTTTGTCTGGGACACCTGCGTGGCTCTGTCGGTTAAGTGTCAGCCTTCGGCTCAGGTCATGATCCCCGTGTCCTGGGATCCAGCCCCACATCGGGCTCCCTGCTCAGTGGGGAGTCTGTTCCTCCCCCGCTTGTGCCTGTTCTCTCTCTTTCTCTAACGAATAAATAAATAAAAATGTTTAAAAAGCGACTTGTCTCTCAAGCTGGGACAGAGGATATAGTCGGTCTGCTTCTCTGAATACGGTGCCGGAATGGAGTCCAGCCCTTCAGGGGCCCGGCCCTTGTGTGTAGTCGTCCAGGGCGGGAGAGTGGGGACCCCACCCCGGGGGCTCCCAGGAGGGAGTACAGGTTTGGGGAGCAGCACGAGTGAGCCACGTGTTCGGGCCCCTGCGACCTGAGCGCACAGACACAGCCTCTCTCAAAACGCCGCTGCCCTTGTCACTCGTCAGTGACGGTGACGTGGGAGCGATCAGTGCGCTGTCGGAGGTGACAGAGGGAAATGAATCAGCAGCCCTTTTGTTGTTGTTCTCGACCGACAGCAATGACGTGGTGCAGATTTTCCCAAACTCGGGATATCTAAGGTCTCGGGTGGGTTCCCTCCCACAGCTGCCCAGAGGACCGGACCTGCCGGCAGCCCTGGCCTTTCAAGGAACGCCACCTTCCATCTCGAGGGAGAATTCACGATCCAAGACCGGGCATGGGCTGTGCCAGATTCGGGTGTCCTAAGGATTCTTCCTGTTTTTTAAATACGCCTTGGAGAAATCTCCTCGCTTCTTTACCAAATGCATCTCGGGCTCAGGGCTCAAAGGAAAGCTAGCGAACTTCACCAGTCAGCCCGTCCCTGACCTTTCCCCCTGACTTCCCCCCACAGAACACCCCAGGCGAAGTTCTTAAGCCTGAACCAAGTCTTCTTCAACCTCTCAGCGGGAGGCCGGGGGATGTCAGGACAGACAGGGAGCTCAGCCTTCTGTTTTTTTCTAAAATGAATGAATGGATGGCCCCGGGGGCCCCGTTAACAACTTGAGGGAGGAGGGACAATTCTCCACGAGGGGTCTGCTGCAAAAGGAAATGGCCAACCAGTGTGCCTAGAAAACACAGAAACCCTCAATCGGGTGATTCACGCAGACCCTGCAAAGAACCTGAAATAAACCACGGGCGGCTTCCTGGCCGAGTGTGACGTCATCGACGCAGCTCATCAGAATGAAGGAAGCAGCAGAAATGCCCCAGGGCCAGGCTTCCCCAACTGTGAACCGGATCCCCCTGGTGAGACCCCCAGGGGGGCGGCCCATTGATAAACAGGTTGTCAATAGTCATCGAATGCAAAGCAGATTAAAAAAACCAAAAGGACATCAAGCTCATGATTTTTTTGTCACCAAGTGAGGCTGAACGGATTTCCAAGTTTAAAAAGCGCATCATTTAAGGAAAGTGTGGTAGGAAATGCTGAGTGACCTGGGGAGCCGGCAAAAGTAGTGAAGATGGTGGTTTGGAGAGAGAGACAGAGAATTATTTCTGCTCAAGACGCCAGCGGCCCCACCCCGGGGAGGGAAACAGGCGCCCTCCGGAGGGGTGGTCACACTGGCTCCAGCCCCAGGACACCCTGGGACACAGGGACAGGCCCCCAGAGGACTGGACCCCTGGCAGGCCTGCAGGAAGGCCCCTTGTACCTTCACGACGTCTTCATCCGCAGACCTGCACTCCACAGCCTCCAGCACGTCCACCACGGAGCCGTCCTCCTGAATGCCCACGACCTTGACGGGAACCGAGACGGCCTTCCCGGTGAGGACGGCCGTGTTCAGCACCTCCATGTCCTGCACAGGAGAGCAGAGGGTGCAGGTCACACCCAGGGAAGCCCTCGCGCAGGCAGGGGGCCGCTGGCCAGATTAATTCCATTTTAGCTCACATCCTGCCACTAAACCTCCATCTGCGTGGACCAACTCCCCAGGCCTCGAAACACGGAAATTCCAGAGTCAGGAGCATTCCATCCCAGGCTGAGCTCAGGAAGCCTGACCGCTAGACCTCCTTCTCCACCCCCAGGGGCAGGGGCCTTGTCATGTCCCCTCGGACACTTCCTGCCGCACCCCCGCCCCCCCCGCCTGCAGCAGGGCTCACACACTGCACGGGGTGCCTTCCAACATTCACCAGATCTCCATTCAGGGGTCACTGGGTAAGGGACTGCCTGTGCTCAGAGCTTATTAACACAGTGAACATGACCTCAGCGTCATTTCAGATGAGGAAGACAACAAACAGGGCCCCTGGGTGGCTCCATCGGAGAAGCCGCCCACTCTGGATTTCAGCTCAGGTCATGACCTCAAGGTCGAGCCCTGCATGGGGATTGTGGGGATCTCATGGTCGAGCTCCGGGGGTCGAGCCCTGCATGGGCCCCACACTCAGTGCGGAGTGTGCTGGTCCCTCCCCTCCCCTCCCCTCCCCCAAAGCCCCTGCTCACTGGCGCTCGCTCTCTCGCTCAAATAAATACTTAAAAAAAAAAAAAGAAGACAAATAACAGCATAAATAACAGAAGAGAATTAGTCCTACAATATCAACCCCTGCCCTCCTGAGCCCACCGCCACCCACTTCCTCTCCCCTAAGCCCAGGCATCTGTGAGCGCCGGCTTCGTGTTCTTTTCTCACTTCCTCTGCCGATCCCCAGGGTCCTGGAGGGTCCACCTTGAGGACTTATGTCCTGCCTGACACATTCTCGCCATCTCCATGACCACCCCCCCCCCAGAGAGACTGTCCTCACGGGGACAACCACAATGGCCCCCAAACCATCTTCTGTGTCCACTCTCCCCGACAGTTGAAGAGGATCCTTTTTATCTCAGCGGAATTCAGATCCTCTCTCCCCTAGATGGAAACTCTGTCGAAGTGTCTTCCTCTTTGTTCTTAAGATAGAGTCCATGCTCCCCGCCGGCTGGGATCTGACCCACCCTCCAGCTGCTGTGCCCTGCCCACTGTCCCTCCCCATGGGGAGCCTCATGGGTTTCTCTTACTTCTCTCCTGCTGCGGGGCAACCTCAGCGTGCCTCCCGCTCTTCCCCACGCAGAACCCTCCACCACGCCCGCCTCTGCTCCCGCCGTCCTCCTATCTCAGCGTCCGGGCCCACTTCTTCAGCGGAATGGGGCTTTTCTGCCCCCTCGCGCTGTGAATGAGCTCCATTTAGTCTGCCCTGCACGGGAATAAGCACCAACGCTCCTCTTCCACTTCTCTTGTGTTTATGTTTCCATCTCTAATGACTCCTTAGACTATAAACTCCCCAAGGGTCTCAGCCACCTTTGTCCTGACCTGCCTTGCCTCCACAGAACCAGGGACGGTATCTGGTGTGTGAGACCCAGGGCAGAAGAGGGGTCCCAGGCATGGGCTCTGGAACAGGACTGCCTGGGTTTGAAACCGGCTCAGCCTGTTTCAGTGACTCCACGAGGTCAGGGCTCCTTCTCTGCAGTTCTTTTGGCCACTCCCTCAAGGGAGCAAGATGGCGTCCATCACACCAGCCATCGGTCCACGGTCTCAGCAGTGGAGAGTGGGGAGAGAGTGCACCTGCTGCTCCTGCCCCTTTTCATTAGGAAGTCCAAAGTTGGTCACACAGCTGGCCCACCTGCAGCAGAGGCTGGGAGAGCGGGCATCCGTAGTGGACCTGGCAGGAGGTAGGGGTGTGTAAATGGCTTTTTATAGCCCATCACCAGGTCTGCCACGAGTTACTTACTTCTTCTTGTGCCTGAGTTCCCTGATCTGGAATACGGGGATAATAAAAATACGTTCCGTGTGGTGACCTCATGAAGATTGAATGAAACTATCTGTGTACAAAGCTTAGAATAAAATCCGCATGTACTGAGCAACAAGAGCTCAGTAAATACAGGTACTGCAGCAGACACTGTGAAAGACTGGCTCCATGAATTAAAGAACCACTGGGTAGGTTCACAAAGGGACTNGTGAATTAACCACTGGATAGGTTCACAGTTGACTCTGGTGAAGATGCTCCTTCCATACTTGTCCAAAAAGGAAGAGTGAACTGGAGAAGCTGGTGCGAAACTGGACGATGAGGCTCAGCAGTGAGATCCTCCAAACACTGCACAGTCGGCTCCACCAGAATCAACCCAACGGATGCTTGCTTCGGTGACGCCCTCCCCGCCTGGAGCCCGTTCTCGGCACAGGCACGAAGTGGGTCCCCAGCTGGCTTTCTCCATCGGTCCTCAGCATCCCCAGACACAGAAGGGGTAAGGGAAGGTCCCTCAACAGTGGTAGGAAGAGCAGGTGCTTACGGAGGGCAGACGCCCACCAGCTGCTGACCAGGCACCTTACCCTGGATTTCTTGGTGGCCCTTCTCAGCAAGACTGCAGGTAACTCTTACAGTTACTAGTCCCGTTGTACAGATGGCTTGTTTTTCACTGATGATGAACTTACAAACAAAAACACCCGGTCAGCAAAACACAGTTTGGGAATAAATATTTGAAAGGCATTCTCAGTTAAAGCTGGAAAAAGTAATTAACTTTTTCAAAACGAAGCACTCTCTCCTCTGGATTCGTTCCTGCATTCATTGACTTGTTCGTTCACTCATTCATTCTTGCATCATGACCTTGATAAAGGAAATTTTCAGCTTTCCGTGTGTGGGGGCCCCGCTCCTGATCTCTGGGGGAAGACGTATATTAACACTTACCAAGGTCAAGGGGACCCCCAAAACCTCAAAGCAAGGGCTCTATTTCTATCCCAACCATATCTTATGAATCAACTTCATCAAAAAAGAGAAAGGAAACATTCTGAACATGAAGATAAGATTCAAGTCCTATAGCCTTGCACAGACTCAAAATGTGAGATCAAGCCTGTAACTTTCTGGAATGTTCCTGGCCATGATGATTTGTAACTCTTTACGTACCCACCGTCTATCACCTGCCACAGGTGTTCGTTGACCGCTCTCTTTTGGGGGAAGATTGCATATTCCGGGCCTCTGTCCTAACTCGGGCTTGACTGAAACTCTTTTCCTTTCTCTCTACAATTTAAAGAAAAGGTTTATCCTTTCGCAGTGACCGCCTGCGTGCACTTTTGGAGAAAGACTCGACAGTACACGGGACGCAGCCCGTGTGCCCGAGCTTTCCAGTCTTCCCAGGGGGAGGACGCCTAGATGTTCCCCTCCCTGGGAGGTGCGCAGCAGGAGGACAAGTGACTGTGCCACCCGACCTCTGAACTTACCAAAGGCAGGCGTCCGTGTGGACGTCGGAACATTCACGCGGCCTACAGGGCACACGCCGCCGCCTTGCTTCTACAACCAAGGGCCAAATTCGACGAGCCTGCAGACTCAGGAGCTTCCAGAGGGACACCTGAACCCGGCTGCCGCCGGCGGGCGCGGAGAGCGGGAGGAAGGAGGCCGGACCCTCCGGACGGGCGGCGGCCGGCGTCACAAGCCGGGGATGTCATTCCCGGCGGGTCTCGGCGGGAGGCTCGCAGCCCGCCCGCCGGCATCTCGGGCTCGTGGAGAGAGCTCGGCGGGGACCCTGCGCCGTCCACGCGGTCTCGGAGGCTGCGGCCTGGAGACCGGCTCCCGCCGTGGGGACGGCGGGCACAGCCCCATCCCAAGGGCGGGAGGGTGAGGGCCAGCCGCGGGTCAGCCAGGGTCACGTCCCCTCCGTGACCTCGGCCGCCGCAATCCCAGCATTCAGTGCTGAGCCCTGCTGGTGCGTTTCCTGTGCTCCCCGGAAACCAGCCCGGTTTCCCTGCGCGGCGTGGGTCCATCTCCCTGCAGCACCGGGCACCTCCTGCGTCTCCGTTCCCGCTCCTCCTAACGGCCGCCTGCTGGTTTCCGTCTGGGGGCCGCCCAGTCCCCTACGGGTGCCGTGCCCCCCACCCCGGGAGGGGGCTGCTGACACTTCTGCCCGGCGGGCCCGCGGCCCGAACCTGGCCCGTTCACTCCCGGGAGTGTTTCAGGTGAAACCGAAGGACGTCAGAGCCAGATGCCGGGGTCCGGCTGTACCCGGAGCCTGCCGTCCGTGGAAACTTCAGCTGTTTACTTAGTGTGAGTTGGCTCTGATTTTTGCATGTTTCATTTTGTTCTGCTTTGACACTTGGAGCTGAAAGCAGTCTTACTGGTAGAGACCGAGCCCAGGCCCCTCCGGCACCAGGGAACGGGGTGGACCCACACGGGTCTCCACTCACTAGACCCTCGCTGCCTTCCAAGAAGCACTTGCCGTGCTTTTCCCGGACACAGTTTCAAAGAGAAGCGACACTTTACAAGGGGAAAAAATCACGATGCTTTTCTTACACATTTCTTTGCGACCGAGTTCACCTATTTCCACTTTCTCATGAGGGACTCGGATGTTTACACCCATTTTTCCAAATGTGCGCCAACAGCCTCTTCGGAATCCCAAAGGGAATCCTGCCTGCGTTTGGCACGGTAGTAAAGCTCTTTTCCCATTTAAATATTTCACTTAAATCATCCCGTAATGCCAGAGACTTCAAACAATTCACCATCCATCAGAAGACAAGTCTTTGACTTTGCTCCTATTTGTGCAAGCTCTGAGTTTTATGCCTTGGAAGCAAATTTATGTCCCTTTATGGGGATCAATTTCCATTCAGATCGCACGATATTCTGAACGGAAGGACAATATACATCTTGCCACTTCATACATTGGAGGCATGTGTGCGGGAGGCGTGGGAAGGCCCATCATACCTCTGTCTGTAGTGAGTCCCGCTGTGCAAATAGTTGTGAGTTCTGTGCCCAGGAGAAGGCACCTGCCTGTGGCAGAAACCCCCATGGGTAGCTCTAGCATAGGACACCTTCAACACCTTCTCTGATCATTGACATTTCTCCAGAGAGAAAGCAATATCGGCCCCGTGGTCGCAGGAAGAATGTAGAGATCCTCAGATCTCCGGGCTAAGACACCCCCTCCAGCTCTCTCAGTGTTGTTCAGAGGGTCGCACTTTCCTAAACGACACTATGGTGTCGATGTCTCATCCAATGACATCCCATCACGTATAATCGCCATAAACACATGAACAGTGTGGGTTCTATTTCCACCTTCATTTTCCACACCACTCGGGATCGGTTGGAAGCTCGATGTGGTAAAGAAAACGGATGGATTGCCCCAGGACCTCACTCCCAGGAATTCACTTGGAGAAAGCCTGTGAAGCATGTTCTCTGGGGCACTGTTTCTAACAGGAGAATGTTAGGAAGAGCCTCCGAATGTGCCTGAGGGAGGGACCTGCCCGGTGACCTGGGATGTGACAGTGACGGGGGCTGCCGGAGGGGCCTGGGTCCCCGCAGGTGGCTGGTGGCCAGCACAGGCTAGTCCGCGTGGCACGGGACACGTGAGCAAGAACGAGCCGCCGCCGTTCCAACTGTTAAACGCTGGGGATTCCAGGGAACATTTGCATACACGACTCTGACTCTGTGATCTCAGGCTAAAGGCAAAAATGAGAGCAGAATCTGGAACAAATATTAAAGATTGCTAGTGGGTTTTTCTTCACAGATAGAAATTAACAAATCCCAAACTGTTTTATGTGTTCCAGAGTCGAAGGAGTCGGTGGACACAGAGCCCCAGATGAGAACATGCTTCTCACCGACGGAGAAGCAGGCGAAGGCGGACCGGACCGGACAGCTGGGAGCTCGGGCGCCCCCAGCGCGGGGTCGGAGCTGGATGGAGAGGGACAGACAGACAGCAAGACACGGACAGACGGAAGGTAAAGAACACACACTCTCTGTTTGCATTGTTCAATTTTATTATTTAACAGCTTTATGGAGGCGTAATTGTTACATGTGTGTTTGGACCAAGTCAGACGGACAGCCGGACAAAGACGCCCGGGGAAGCGGCCGGAAAGACAGAGCAGTGGAGCTTGCGGGGGCTGTAGAGAAAGGGAGGGAGGACAGTCAGGGAGACGAGAGGAAGGAAGTCAGGCAGAGGGTACGCAGGAGGGCCCGTTTTGGTCTGTGCCCCTGCATCCTGGTGTCCTTGGCGCCCGCTCGCCCCCGAAGTGGCGGGCTGCGTGCGTTCCCGCCCGGCTCCGACCTCCAGGGTCCCTCCGAGTCCTCCCAGACCTCTCTGTTACCACGCTGGCGGAGCTCCACCTCATTACAACCGCTACTCGGGTGTGTGGAATAAATCTCCTTGTACATCTTGGGCTAAATTAAACTTTAATCAAGCTTCAGATTGCCACAGAACCGGCAAGCCAGTGACAGCTGCTCGGTGAGAACCCAGACCTGATTAGACGCACCATTGAGACACAATCTCCCGAGGAAGCGCGTGGGGCTGCGGAGACTCTAGCGCACGATCATGGCCGTATTTAAATGGGAATACAGCCTTCTGTGCGGTTTTCTGGGGGGCTGGCTGGAGCTCTGAGGGGTGACTGCCGTGGGCAGGGGAGCTTGTCGGCGGGCTCGGGCTGATCGCCCGGACCCATGGAGGGACAGAGAACGTGGAAGACAAGGACAGAAGGGCACGGGGAGGGAGAGAGAGAGACGGGCGCGTAGGGGAGAGGTGGTGGAGGAAAGGATGTCAGTGTAAAGAGAGAAAGAGGCCACGCAGGCTCACATGGAGGCAGAGAGGAAGCCTTGCCAACACACCAAGGTCAGACAGCAAGGGCATCAGGATGGAGACGCCGAGTGAGCAGCAAGCCGAACGAGGCCAGCAGCTCAAGAGTCAGCGGCAGGAAGGCGGCGAGACCCCGAGCGGTAGACAGAAAGATCTACAGAAGCAGCAAGAAAGAGAGAACAAAGGAGCAGACAGGTCTGAGACCTCCTGCGTCAGGGGCTCTCTCTGCTCTGAACAAAGTGGACAGCTTCGCTGGCGGCTCTCTGGCAGGAGCGCGGTGTCATCGGGGCTCACTGACCCCTGATCGGGGCTCCGGGACCGTCCAGCCAAGGCTGCGCGAGCTCCGGCCCATGGCTGAGACGTAAGGTCGAAGCCAGGACGCTGGGGAGAGCATCCCTCGGAGGGCACGGCACGGATCAGGGACCGTCTACACGGTCTTATCCACCTGGGCGTCCTGGGGACCGCAGACAACAGGAGGAACAGGGGCTGGACACCCCTGGAAGGGCAGCAGCAAGGACCAGAGGGCGCGGCGCAGTGCTTATGACACGCGGGCTCTGTTCCCACGTTGCGTAGCTTATGGGCTGCCTGCAGCAAATTAGTACCGCGTGTGACAAACGGAGATAGGCGGACAGACAGCCTGCCCAAGGTCAAGTCAGGGGATGCTGGACCTGGATCTGAAACCCAGGAGATCACGCTCCTAATCACTGCACTGTTTGGCTTATCAGTAGAATAATATGTGAGCGACACCTAAAACCCATCTGATACTTCCTCTGTGCGGCCTCTGCACCAAGCACTTAACAGATAGAAAACCAGACAAAATGCATGACATACCTGCATTCACACAGAGTGGCGTGGCTAGGCACGAGCCTGCGGTCATTGAAAGAAAGGGATGGCACAAAGGAGCCCTACATTTATCACAGCTGAGTGTCTGAAGGCAGTTGGCCCGCAGCGGTCGGGGAAGAAGAAACCACACAGAACCCAGGAGTCAGGCTAAGCCGAGAGATGGACAGTAGAGGTGAAAACAGTTAAGGTAACTGGACTGGAAGAAAGGGGCCTGGGGAGAGCACTAAACACATGCAGGGAGGTGCCCTTTCTTCTCTGGCTCCTGCTGTCTGTGCGTGCGTGGGCTGGAGTTCCCAAGACCAGGAAAAGCATCACCAAAAGCCTGAAGTTGAACTGCTTCCCTGACTCAATGAGACTGGGTCCAGTGCCCTTGGAGGGACCGTGTCATACTGCGTGTACTGGGTAGAGTCATCAGATGGGTTATACCTTTACAACAGGCCCCAATCAGCCCTAGAACAGAGGCCGCTCTGCATCTGCCCTCACAAAGCTTCAAAACAAGCCCCCAAAGAATCAAATGATCGGCAAGGCATTTAACATCACCCCGGAAAAAAGTCCAACACTGATAAAAGAAATAGAGTGGAATCTATGTCTCAACAGCATAGAATCCACAAGGTCCAGGAGCCAATAAAAAAAAATCACCAAGCATGAAAAAAAAAGCATAAAAATATGACCCATGGCCAGAAGAGAAAATCGGTCAATAGAAACAGATCCAAGGATAAGTGAGATAACCGAATTATCAAACAAGGACCTTAAAATAGTTACTGTTAATATCAACTCTATGCTGGGGACTGTAAAAGAAAATAAAGGGAAACACGGATATGACGAAGTGAGAAATAAAAGGTATCATAAAAGACTCAAACACAAATTCAAGAGATGGAAAATACAGTATTTGCATTGAAAATGCACCAGATGGGATTAACAGCAGATCACACACTTCAAGGGAAAATAATTTGATGACACAGCAATAGAAAAATATTCAAGGTAAATATTCCAAGCTGCTGTTGAAGCTCAAAAACAGGTTTTGTGTTAAGACGCAAACAAACAGGCATGGGTAGTTTCCAATACAGCTGTATTTGCAAAACCAAGCCGTGGGCCAGATTTAGCCTGGCGTCTTCGTTGACTGACCCCTTGATTGCCCTTCCCCGCTCCTCAAAACCACTTCTCCCCAAAGCTTTCCATTCCCAATTAGTCGCAACACCAGCCTTCCTGTTTTTCAAGATAAACATCTTGGTGTCATCATTCTCTTATACCCAGCACGAACGTCATGAACGAATCTCAGATCTTCCTCCCAGACTAGGAGCACTCTGTACCACCTCCACCAGCAGAGCTAGCTCCTCGGATGGAGCCGTCACCAGCTCTTGTCTCTCCAACCACAACACTCCCCTAAGTGGTCCTGGCTTCGGCTCTAATTCCCCAGTAGGCTTTGGTCCGCAGAGCAGTCCACAGCAGCGAGCCCCCCGAAACGCCCGTCAGACTGACTCTTCTCAAAGCCCTTCTCACTTACCCACAATATGTGATTCTGGATGAAGCCTTTATAAAAAGGGAAGAGACTCTAGTATGACCCACGATGTCCCACGTAGTCTTTCCATGCTCTCTTACTCATCCCGGCATCTCCCCCGTTTGCCGTCACCCTCACTCGCCTCGAATGTGTGCTGAGCCTGTTGATGTTTTCCATGTACTCGTTCAACACCTGTCTCCCAGGCACCGACCCTGTGTGTGGCCCTATGCTTACTCAGGGGATTCTATAATGAAAGCCCCTTCCCACACGGTCTGTGTCAAAGACCCCGATATGTCTTCCCAGGGGAGGTTAACTTTGTTCCTTAATACCCACGGACCAACCCCGAATGCAGCTGTCATAAGAAAGATGGGAGGGCAATAAACATAAAGAGGAAAGGAAAAGGGAGGGACGGGGAGGAGAAAATGAGTGGGTGAGGCCGGAAGGATGCTCCTCAGAAAACTGTACGCATTTGGAAAGCCAAATGCCGGGACTTGGTTATCCCTCCCCCCCTTTCTGTTGCTACTTCTTTGACAACGACTTCCTGAATGCCTACCAGATGCCAAGAGGGTTCCGAAGCATCACGACAAACATTCTTGTGAGGAGAGAGAATGTTAGCTGAGAAATAAGTCTAAGAAGGTGGCTCTGGCGCGTGCCCGGGGCAACGAAGGCAATGCAAAGGACAGGTGTGATGGGGCAGGCGGGAAGATGAGCACCGCGGAGTCACCTCAGCCCGGCAGGAGATGACGTGGCTGGCTCGGGTGCTGGCAGTGGTCGGATTCTAGACACATTCTGGAGGTCAGCGGCACGACAGCTTCCTGGATGGATGTGGTTAGAAATGTAGAAGCATTGAGAAGGACTCCTAGATTAGTATTCCGAGCAGCGGAGAGGACGGTGGCACGGTCTGCAGAGACAGGGGAGATTCTGTCAGCAGACACAAAGAATGGAGATGGAGGAACCCTCTGAACCCTGGAGTTACCAAAAGCTTAGTTTAGCAGACCCTTTACAAATTAGATTTCCAAAACCCAATGCTGCTGGAAGAGGTGATTAACAGGAATTCCACTATATTAGAGACTTGTTCTCAGAGTTACAAATGATGCCCTTTGAACTGGAACTCACGTTGGAATCACTGAGTAATCACTGCGGACTGGGCAGGCAGCACTTAATCAACTGGCAAAGGAAGAAGGGGGCCCTGGAGAAACGCGGACTGCCTCTTCCCAAATGACTGTCGCATGGATCATTACTTGAGAGGCACTTGCTGGTCAGATGCTACCGAAACATCAGAGCCTGTGTGGCCCCCTGGGAGGGTGACATCCTACAGCCGCGTCCCTAAAACCAGTGGTGGACACCTAATGGAGGCCATGGTCGTCTTCACAGTGGGGTCAAGTTTTTCCTCATCCCAGGAGAGAGCTGGGACTTGGGAGAGGCAGGCTTCTGATCAGGGCAGCCCCTAACTGGCCAGGTGTCCTCAACGAATTCTCTCTGAATCTGGAGAGCAAAAACATGTCCTGGGAAACGCGTCACCCCCTCCATGCCTCAGTTTCCCTCAGGGGTTGAGTTTGGATGATCTCCAGGGTGGCCACCCAAATCAAATATCGTCTGCGGACTCTCTGCTAGCGACATGCACCGGATTGAGACAGGGGCACGCAGCCCAGTGTCGTGGGCTTAGCTGCCCTCCTCTGTGCTTAACCGCTGCAGGGCTCCAGGGTCTGCCCGGCGTTCCCTGGCCCCAAGCACTGTGTGCTCCTCCGCACGGGCTCAGAGGCACCCCTGAGCTGAAGCTGCTGTCAATGCCAAGGCTCCGTCTCCAGGCAGGACGCCGTGGATCCGCATTTCCCAGGTGAAAGCGGGCCAGGGGAATGGGGCAGGCTGGCCAGGTCCTGCCGGCTGGGTGGGTGTTCTTGCAGTCCCTCAGATCACAAGACTCCTGGGAACAGGACCCCGTCCCCTATTTATAAAACTCCCCTAGTGCCCACAGTGGTGCTGTGGACACCGCAGGCCGAGGGGATTAAAGTCAAATTTCTCTGGGATCCGGCTTGGGACCTGGATGAGCAAAGGATGAAGTAGAATAAAAGTGAGTGATGGAGGCCGATGACCTGAGCTCTTTTCCGCCTGAAGGGGGTGCCACTGGGCTCCGCTCCACTGTGTGCGTGGGACCGTTCCAGCCCCGGATTTCTCAATGTCCCACATTTTCATGACAGGCCCTACATTTTAAGATGAATTATTTTTTTCCCCAATTTTTAACTGTTATCTCAAATCTTTAAAAGGGAAGCAAAGCACATCAAGGCCAACTGGCACCATTTCCCATCCTGTTTCTGGCTGCCCACAACTCTACCACCTCTGAGCTCTCTGCAGGGAGGGTGGGGAATGCATGACTCTCACCAGCCAAGGTGACATCTTCCAAGGTCAAAGTTGGTCCTGGGAAAAGGAGCGAGGTGGAAGACACCCCCTCCCTCAGGCGACCCCTCCCTGGGTCTTCTCTAAAGGCCCGACTCCTTCTCCCAGGAAAGAACCAGCAGCTTCCCCAGCTGGGTTGCGATAAAGAAATGAAGGCAGGACTACTCCTCTCAAGAATGTCAGTGGTTTTGTCTGGTCTCTAATTGCGGGACAGAATATTTCCTCCTCCACCAAAGAAACCTCCCCCCAAAAGGCAGGAGAACTCTGGGTGGAATGCCCCTGCTGTCCACACCGATGCCAAGACCTGAGGCTCCCCATCCGTCCTGGCTCCCACCCTGCAGCCTGGCACACGGGCCCTCCGTCAGGTGTGTGCAAAGAATGACGGGCCACCTGTCCCTGAGGTCTGAACAGCCTCCCACAGCTCACCAAGCATTTCGGGACTTCCGGTCCAACACAGCGGCTGACCACTTGGTTCAGCTCACTCCTCCCCCCGGGGACCTCATTAAAATGAGACTAAAGGAATAAAAAAGTAGAAAGCCCGCCACAAAAAGGGGCCTTTGGTGATCAAAGATCAGACCTGTCCTTTCTGGAACCGTGGTGGGGACTGATGAAGTAAGCGGGGTGCTTAATGGAGGATGTGAAGAGGGGATGGATATCAAAGTGGGACATCAGGTTCTGTAACGGAACACAAATGTGATCAAATTCAGAAGCGTACAAATATATGTAGAACTAATAAATGTCCAAGCAGAGGAAAGTGGGAAGAAGTCCAAGAGTGCTGATGGCTCATCTGTCAAAGAAGGGGGTCGATACCAGCACCGTCTTCAGTGATGGAATATTCTCTGTCTGTGCTGATGAAGTCACCACTGGCCGCACACGGCTACGGGGCACTTGGAACGTGGCTGGTGCCACTGAAGAACTGAACCTAAATGGTGCTTCGTGTTCGATCAATTTTCATTTAAACGACCACATGGAACCAAAGGCCGCCATACTGGATAGCGCGGGTGCCCTAGTCTCTCCGGCGGCGTCTGCACACGCGTGTGCACGGCCGTGTTACTCACAAGGNCTGTCCCTGAGGTCTGAACAGCCTCCCACAGCTCACCAAGCATTTCGGGACTTCCGGTCCAACACAGCGGCTGACCACTTGGTTCAGCTCACTCCTCCCCCCGGGGACCTCATTAAAATGAGACTAAAGGAATAAAAAAGTAGAAAGCCCGCCACAAAAAGGGGCCTTTGGTGATCAAAGATCAGACCTGTCCTTTCTGGAACCGTGGTGGGGACTGATGAAGTAAGCGGGGTGCTTAATGGAGGATGTGAAGAGGGGATGGATATCAAAGTGGGACATCAGGTTCTGTAACGGAACACAAATGTGATCAAATTCAGAAGCGTACAAATATATGTAGAACTAATAAATGTCCAAGCAGAGGAAAGTGGGAAGAAGTCCAAGAGTGCTGATGGCTCATCTGTCAAAGAAGGGGGTCGATACCAGCACCGTCTTCAGTGATGGAATATTCTCTGTCTGTGCTGATGAAGTCACCACTGGCCGCACACGGCTACGGGGCACTTGGAACGTGGCTGGTGCCACTGAAGAACTGAACCTAAATGGTGCTTCGTGTTCGATCAATTTCCATTTAAACGACCACATGGAACCAATGGCCGCCATACTGGATAGCGCGGGTGCCCTAGTCTCTCCGGCGGCATCTGCACACGCGTGTGCACGGCCGTGTTACTCACAAGGGGGGGAAATAACCCAAAGGGTCGATGGAGGAGTGGATAAATAAGATGGGATACACAGGAATATATATCCATGGAAGTCACTCATCCCTAGGAGAAGGAAATCCTGCCATTTGTGACGGCACGGACAGATCCAGAGGGCATCCCGCGAAGGGGAAGAAGCCAGACACAGAAAGACAAAACCACGTGATCTCATTTACATGCAGAATCTGAATCAGTCAAACGCACAGAAGCAGAGAGTCCACAGTGGGCGCTGGGGGCTGGGGGCTGGAGGAAACGGGGAGACGCCCGTCGAGGTACAAGTTTCAGTCATGACTAAGATGGATAAGTTCTGGGATCTCGTGCGCAGCGTGGTGAGCACAGTTAGCAACACCGTGTCGCATCCTGGGAAGTCGTTAAGAGAACAGATCTGAAGTGTTCTCAGCACACACGCACCTGTGAAACGGTAACTCTGGGCGGCGATGCTAACTACTGGACGCACGACTTCTACTCGTCGGTTACACCCCAATAAGCCTGAAAACACTGCCACATAAAGACATGCATGAACACTTAAAATGAAAAGAAAACCTGCTTCACGGGAATTAAATGCTGGCCTCTCAAAGCGCGAAAACAACAAGGTTTGGGGGTGTCCTGCGGTCAGAATAATAATGGAAATAAAAGGGGGCTCCCGTCATTTCTTGTTTCACCTGAAACTTCCCCCTGATCACAGCAAGTGTTTNACGCTCGTCATTTCTTGTTTCACCTGAAACTTCCTCCTGACCACAGCAAGTGTTTCAGTGATCAGTGTCTCCTGTAGTGATTGGTGTTTGAAGCTCAGAAATTTCACATCGGATTCTTTGTCTTGGGTTAAATACGAGTAAAAAGGGGAACTTAGCACTTAAGAAACTAGCAGCACAGAGTTTGACCTCGTTGTGATAAAGCGCGATGCCCCCTGCTGCCCACGTCTCCGTGCACGATCCCCATCTCTGTGCATGACCGCGCACTTGGACGGGTGCAGGAACGGATCTATAATTTCACCCGCGGCCCTGTTGGCGGTGCCGGGGTTCTGATTTTGCCTGATGTAGTTTAGAAGGTTTATCATGACCTTGCATCCTTTCGCATAAAAACAATGAGGCCTTTCCAGAAAAAAAGCCGCCCACGGGTGTCCATCCAGCGGCAGGGCCGCGGCGGTGCTCGCGGAGGGAGGCGACACCTTTCCAGGCTGTGACAGGTGCGGCGGGCCAGGCGCCCACAGCAGGTGCAGCGCGGAGCGCGGGGTGGGGCTGCCCGAGGGCGCCTTCGCTCCGCACACTTGGGGAACTCGGGGCTCCCCGGGGGACGAGGGGCTCGAGAAGGCGGTGAGGTAAGCGGGGAGAACACTGGGCGGGGGCAGGTGTGCGGGGACCTCCCGGGGGAGGGGCGCGCGGGGCAGGTGTGGCCGCAAGCTGGTCTGCGCGCGCCATCTAGTGGGCGCCCCGGGGACCGCGGCCCCTCGTGCCCTCCGCAGGGAGGGAGAGAGACGCGAAAACGATCAGAAGTGCAGTGTGTAAGGGCGCCTGGGTGGCTCAGTGGGTTAATGCCTCTGCTTTCGGCTCAGGTCATGATCTCAGGGTCCTGGGATCGAGGCCCGCATCGGGCTCCCTGCTCAGCGGGGAGCCTGCTTCCCCCTCTCTCTCTCTGCCTGCCTCTCTGCCTCCTTGTGATCTCTCTCCCTCTGTGAAATAAATAAATAAAAT